>JANSJX010000341.1:0-32842 GCA_026168455.1 Theocolax elegans
AACTAATGTTCTTACTGCTTCTTCTAATGTTGATTGAACATTACCATAAGTGGATGGGTTACACTTTATTGGACACTAATTACATAGACAAGTGAACAAATTAGTTAAAAGAAAGGAACTATAATTATGGCCAATATTAACTCATATACCGATGAATTTAAAAAACAAATTGTAGGTTTATATCAAAGTGGCAAATCAGTATCTTGCCTTGCTAAAGAGTACAATGTTACAAGAGCAGTTACTTATAATTGAATTAAGCAATTTACTAATTCAGGCAGTTTTAAAACCAAAGATAATCGTTCTGTTGAAGAAAATGAATTAATTAAATTAAGAAAAGAATTAAAACAGTTACGAATGGAAAATGATATTTTAAAGCAAGCAGCACTAATAATAGGCAGAAAGTAGAAATTATTACTAAAAATAAAGTTAAATATAAAATTCGTACAATGTGTCGTTTTTTAAAACTTTCTAAATCAACATATTATTTTAATTTCAAGAAAAAAGAAAAAAACCAAAATGATATTTATGATGAAGCTGTTATTAGTGCTTTTAAAGAAAATAAATGTGTTTATGGAACTAGAAGATTAAAAGTTGTTCTAAAAGAAAAGAATATTATTTATCTAGACGAAAAATTAAAGAAATTATGAATAAGCATAATTTAATATCAAAATACACTAAATTATCATACAAAAATCATCATAATAAAGTCAATGATAGTCAAATAAGCAATCTTGTTAATAGAAACTTTAATAATAGGATTAAAAATGAAGTTATTGTTAGTGATTTAACTTATGTTCAAGTTAATGGTAAATGAAACTATATTTGCTTATTAATAGACCTATTTAACCGCGAAATTGTTGGACATAGTGTAGGTATTAAAAAAGATGCATCATTAGTATATCAAGCATTTATGCAATCAAATCGCTGTTTAAAAGATATTCAAATATTTCATAGCGATCGCGGTAATGAATTTAACAATAAAACTATTGATAAACTTTTATTAGTATTCAACATAACTCGATCTTTAAGCAAAAAAGGCTGTCCTTACGACAATGCTGTTGCTGAAGCAACTTTTAAAACTTTTAAGACTGAATTTATTAATGATAAAAATTTTACATCATTAATTCAATTAAAATTAGAATTATTTGATTACATCAATTGATACAACAACATAAGAATCCACAGCACTCTAAACTACTTAACTCCAGTTAATTATCAACAACAAATGTCTACCAAAAAATAGTCCTAAAAAGGGTTGCCATTCCATAATATTCACCACCTTTTTTTAAAATATTTGATTAATTTTTAATACAATTTTTACAATAATAAATATAATTAAACCAGCAACTGTAGAAGATAATAATACTCCAATTAAACTTAAAATAATTTTTATAATTTTAAAAATCATAATTTTATTCCTGTCGTTCTTCTAATTTATATAAACAATTATCAATTTTTTCATTATTATAATTTAAAACCGCTATTAGATTATTGCTTATACATAATTTTAAATCAGCATTTTTTTCTTGATAAAAAGTTTGTAAAACTGAAAAAGGAGTTTTTTCTTTTAAAATATAAAAATTTAAAAATTGAATAACTGAATTATTAATATCATGTGGAAGTCAAGTAAATGATAATCTATATTCTTTATTAGGTTTAAAATCGTAAGTAATAAATTGATTCTTACCAGAAATAACTCCTACTTCTTTTCAATTTGAACCACTTGGTTGTTTTTTATTAATTTCATTAATAGCACCAGCAATAGTTTTATCAGTAGTTTCTAAATTAGGAATTTCAGTACCAATAGTGTTGATAGCAAAAGCATATTTAAATTGGTCTTTATCCATTTTATCTTCTAATTTTTTATCTAAAGTTCTTAAATTAACTCCATCTTGTGGTTGTGTAGGGTCTGCTATATCAACAATTCTAGTATTATTTGAAGTAATAATTCTTTTTTCTTTAGGTTGAATAATATTAGGTGAATTAGGGTCTATTATTCATAATGATTCACCACTACCACCAGTAGCACTAATAACATTATTTTCAATTTTAATATTTTCACCAGCAACTAATTTATCTTGTTTTTTATCTAATAAATCATTAGTTTCCTGTTTTGTATAATAATCATGTCCAGAAGTTTCTTCTGCTATAAATTCAGTTGGTGTACCATTTCCAATATATTGATATAATTTATTATTATCTAATCAACCTTTATATTTTGTAGATGAAGTTTGTACTATAAAATTTTTAGTATTAAAATCAAAAGAAAGTGTAATGTTAATATTATCTTCAACAATAATTTTTTCAACAACAATGAACATTTGCTCTTTTGTCAAATTATATTCAATAATAACTTTTGTTAATTTTGAAACAGAACTACTTAATTGCTTACTATCAAAATAAACATAAGTTCAAGGAACAATATATCATTTGTTTGTATATAAGTCATTATTATCAATTTTCTTTCATAATGGGCTAGTTTCAATATTAAATCAATTATTTTTAATATCATTAATATTTTCATTAGTTTTAATTAATTCACTATTTAATTTAGTAATTTCATTTTCATTTGTAGTAATTCTTTTTTGTTGTTTAGCAGAAAAGTCAGCAGTTGCAGCATGAGTAAAATCACCAATTTGTGGATTATTTTGTAATGCTTCGGGTGGTAATGTCCCAATTTCATTTGGTCAATTTAAAATCATTGTTTCAGTTTCTTTATCATACTCTGTTGCTACATATCCTTTATTGATAAAATTAGTTACAGTACCACGAAAAACTTCATGTTCATTATCATCAATAACATCATCATATAGTTTAATTTGTTTTGACAATGTAAATTCTTTTTGTTGTTCAATTAGTTCATCAACTTGATTTCTAGTATAAAATGCTTTTAAGTCAATTTTTTCAACATCTATTTCATCATCATTATAACTTGAAAATATTTGTTTTAATTCAGTTAATCTTGCTCATATTTTCATTCTACTAGGTGCTAAATCTCAAACATTAATTGTAGGAATACTACTTGCACTAAATTGACTACCATTATTAAATTGAATAGTAGCATCAACATTAAATTCAATTGGTGTACGATTAAATACTCAATGCTCAACCATTACATAAACCATATCTCTTAATGTTTCTTTAATTAATTCATCTTTAAAACTATCAAAAGGAAATTTAGATAAAATAAAATCAAGATAAGCATTAATATCATTTTGAGCACGAATAGCAAATGTTTTAAATCAATCATTAACATTTGGTCATGTTTTTATATATTTCTGTGGTGTTTCTGTAATTTTTCCAGTTAAAGGATATCAGTTATTATAATTTTCTAAACTGATACCAGTTCAAAGTTTATTAATCATATTTTATCATTCCTTAAAAAATGCTTTTTTATAATGTTTAGTGCGTGTTTTAGTTTTTCTATGTGCTATATGAATAATTTCTTTTTGTAATTTCTTTTTACCTTTTTCTACAACTTGACTATATGCAAATTTTTCTAAATGATGTAGTAATCCTGTACCAAATAAAGTATTTACTGAAAATTTTAAACCAGCACTTTTAAATGATTTATTAATATTTTCAATAGGATTATTAATAACATTTACTACTTTATGATAAGTTCTAATTGTTCTAAATATTTCTCTATAAACTTTAAAACTATCTCTAATTACTTGTTGAACAACTGGTGGTGCAAATGCTATTGATTTTAATCACTTATTATGATTTACTCCATAACCAATGTATCAGCCACTATATCATCTATATCAATGAAATGGATGTATTTGAGTAACAAAAGTTTCTGCTTTAACAATACTATCTACTACTACAATTGGTTTATATTTAGGATTACGATGATAAATACTAATAGCGCATTTATCTAATGACAAAGGTTGAATTTTACATCCCATAAATACTGGTGAATTCAATGGAATTAATTGTGCATGTCTAATTGCTTTTTTCTCAGCACTACTAAATAAATCAGTAACTTTTTCTTTTAATTTATTAATTTTTTCAATTGCTTTTTCTTCTAATTGTTCAAATTTTTCTTGTAATTTATATATACTTTCTCGTAATTTTTCAAAATATGGTGTATCTTTTCAAAATTTATTAAAACTCTTTTTTAAATAAAATCTAATATCAAAATATTTAAAAGTTTGATTGGTTTTTAATACTAATTTATGAATTGAACTATTTTTAAAATTAAATTTAATAGCATTAGCACGAATTTTTTGTAAGTCCAAAATTAAAGATTTACCATATCTATTATCAGCATGTATTGTATGAACTAAATTTAATCAATCATTTTGATTCATTTTTAATACTTCTTTTAAATCACTATTATATTTCTTTAAAAAGTTATTTGCTTTTTCAATATCTTTGATTTTAAATTTTGGAGTTAATTGTGGGCTTAATTTTATCAATGTATTTTGTAATAATAAATAATCTTTTAGCTCTTGTTCTTCTAATTTTTGAAAATTATTTTTGAATTGTCTTTCAGCAACAAAACCTAAATTTTGAATTATTGTTTCACGATTAGGCGCAAAACTATAATTAAATAAATAACGTTTATTGCCAATAATCTTATCTGTTAAAAACTGTTTTCCAGTTACTTGATTAATTATTTCTTGTAAGTTTTTAACTTCTTTAACACCAATTTGTTCTAAAGTTTTAGTTTTTTGTGCTAATTTAATAAATTTACTAGTACGATAACCACGAGTAATTCTATTAAGTCCTGCAAATGCTGGTAATAAATTAAAGAAAGTATTTAATGATGTTACATTTCCTTTTAAATAATCATAAACTTGATTAATGGTAAAATCAGTTGCAAACTCAACACCAGTAGCACTAATACTAGCAATTAAATCACTTGCGCCTAATCCAAGTGCTAAATCTTCACTTAAACCTCCAGTAAAAGGAGCAAGTGCTACTGCTATAACTTGTACACCAATCATTTCTAAAATTTCTCATCATAAACTTTTATGTTCTTGTTGTTGACTAATTCTAGTATGTTTGGGTTTATTTATTTTTAAGAGTGTGGCTGTATTTGCTGTACCAATAGGCATAATTAATGTCCTTATTATTTAAGAGTTATTTTTATAGGATTTGTTGAACCTTGATAATTTGCATCATTAATATCTGCAGTAATAATTACATATAATTCTCCTGTTTTTTGATTTTGATTACTTACATCAGTTTTGCCTTGTGCATCACTAAAATATTTAATATTTGCATGTACTAAATCTAATGCTGGATTCAAACCAGTAATTTCTCTTGCATTTTTTATTGCTGTATCTAGTAATTGATTTTTTCTACTCGTATTAGCAGTAATATCAGTTGTTAAAGTTGTAAGTTTGTTACTTAAATCCGTTTTAGTAATAATTCCACATAGCATTCAACGTGATGTTGTTTCTTTTTTTGACATATAAGGAATTGATTGACCTAGTACTTCACCACCAACTTTATATGCTCTACCTAGTTTGCCATCAGCAATTTCTTGAACATAGACAATTGTTTGTTGTAACATATATCTTTTCATTGCTCTTGGTGTTGCTAAAATAAAAGGTATAATTTGTTTTTTATTTTCACTATCAGTAAATGTCATATAATCATCCATTACAATTTGACATAATACACCTTTGATATATAAATCATTACCATTTAATCTTAGTTGTTGAGCAATTTGGTTATCTGTAATTAAACCTTTATTATTAGCCAAGTAAACAATAGTATCATAAAGATTATTTGTAATAAAGAAACGACAATTTGCACTATTTCTTAATTGAAATAAAGTATTTCAAGCAGATAACATTGCCTGTATATGCCCTGTTGGTGATGTGTCACTAATTATTACTTTAGTTGCGTTATCGCTAATTACTTGTATATCATCAGTTGCTAATTTATCTGCTAAATTATTAGCAACTTCATATTGCATGCTTTCTAATAAATTTTGTCCATTTTCAGCATTTAAATCAACTGCTGCAATAGTTTCACCAGCAACATATAATTTTTCAATTATTTTTGGAATAGTATCAGTTTGTGCATAAGTTACATCTATTCTTTGACTTTTATCATTTCATGCAATAACTTTAATTGATGGGTCTTTTGGAACTTTAATAATAAATTCTATTTTAGTAGAATTAACTATTTCAATAGGAAAAAAGTTTGCTCATGGACTATTTGATTGTTTGAAAAACTCAATAAATTCTGGTGCTTCAACTAGTTTTTCTGTATTATTTAAGTTTGTTTGAATATTAATTGCCATTTTTATTTTTCCTTTCTGTTATAAATTATTTTTCTTTTTATAATCCAATAAACTACTTTTTATTGAATTCGATTGATTTGTTAATATTGTTTCTGGTTTACCACCTGTATTAATTGGTTCTTTAAATATTGGTTGCTCTTTAATCATTTTTTTAATAGTGTCTTCTACTTTTGAATTTTCTATATTACTTGTTTTAAATTTTAAAAAATCATAAAATTCACTTTTAACTTGATATTTTTTAAATATATTAATTATTTCTTTTTCTTTAATTTCTTGATTAAGTTTATTTAACTTATTTTCTAATTCAACAATCTTCGTTTCTTGCTCTTGTTGTAAATTATTACTTTCAGTTAAAGGCTCAGTTGTTTCTTGAACATTAGTTTCATTTTCTAACATTTACATCACACCTTTATTATTTACTTGCTTATTAATTTTTTCATTTAATTTTGCTAATTTTTTTTGATGTTTGATTACTTTATTATTTGCTCGAACATGTTTTGGGGTTGTAATAAATCGTTTAAATCAAACAATTAATTCCCTACAAATTAATGTTCCTACACTTGTTCCAATAATGATTAATTCATGCAATAATTCTTTCATTTCAATATTTTCCTTTCAATTATTTATTTTTTAATTATTCGTCAAATTGACCACCATTAATTCTTTCAACCATTGACTGATAATTACTTATAATAGTTACTAATAAAGAAATTTCTTTATTTAATTGTTCCATCCTTTCTTTATGTATTTTTATTTCATGATTATAATATTCAATTAATTTTTCTTTATTCATAAATTACTCACCTCCTTTATAAACTGTCATAATATGTAGTTGGTCTATATACTGGTGATATTCTATCTACAACATCATTAATTAATCTTGCATTTTCACTAGTAAATGTTGTTTCTTGCATTTCTTCAACATGATTAGTTGTTTCCATTGGTAGTAAATTATGGATAATTTCAGATGCACCAGCAATAATAGTCGGAACTGCATAAGCATTCATAAAATCATTATTAATACCCATAGCAACACCACTACTAATCAAACAACCACCAGTTGCCATATTTGCTATTTTACGTATAGTTTCAAATTTACTTGGTATTAATTCTGTAATTCCAGCAACCAAATTTGCAATACCATATGAATTTAAAGATATATAAGTATCTCAATCCATTAAAGATTGGTCATTAACATTATTGTTAGTTACTGATAATGTTAATGCTGGTCATGGCGGAGTTTCTGTAGTGGTTGTAGTTGGGGTGATAGGATTTATTGTTTCAGTAAATTTACTATAATTTGCTAAACCAATTGTTCCTAATCCTAATGCTATTTTTTTACTTGAATTTAATAGTTTACTTTTTAAATTTGGCATTTGATTTAAATTTCATATATCAATTCCTAATTTTTTAGAAAATAATAAAGCATTTATACTACCTAATATTGGATTACCAATAAGTTGACCATAGTATGCAGAAGTTTCTATCATACCAAATAATGGACTTGCTCCAGTTCTTATTAATTTTAATAAAGTGTAATTACTTGATTGTACAGTTATGTCATTTGGCATTTTCTTCTACTCCTTCTACTTTCTGTTTAATAAAAACTTCTATTCAACCTTGATAATTAAAGTTATCTCCAACTAAAATTGCAGTATTAGCATGTGGTTGAGAAACAATTAAATATTTAGCAATGACATTGGGATATTTTCATAAAATCAATGCTTTTATATCATTACTATCTGTTAAATCTTTGGGATTTGGTGAAAATATTTCTATTTTATCTTCACCAAATAAATCTTTTAATTTAATCATTATCAAATTCTCCATTTTCAATTCTTTCTTTTAAAGAAAAGACATATTCTGTATAAGTTCTATGTGGATTTTTATCATTTATAATTTCATCGATATCTAAAATTAATTTTTCTTTATATTCATTAATATATTTTTGGGCAATTTTTCTTCTTATATTTTCAACTTTTATCATATGTTTATCACAAAAATATCTTACTTGAACATTATCTTTATCTAATTTTGTTGGTAAATTATTACAATTTGTTATATGTTTACCAAGTTCATTAACTTCACTAAAACAACATGGTATATTTTCTTTATTCATTATCAATGTCTCCTAAATTTCTTCAACTTCTTCTATTTCATTTATTAACTGATTCTAATCAACAACTATTACAGGTATTGGATAAAAAGTTTTCTTTTACTTTATTGCACATAGAACATTTATCTTCATATTTCATATTATTTCTCCTTATTTTCAATTTGATTAGCAATTTCACTTAATATTTTTAATACTTTATATTCATTTTTTAATTCTTTACTAATAAATATTAAAAATATTATTAGTGTTATGCTTGTTATTAATATTTGTACTATTAATAAAATTTTTCATAATATCATTTTTTACTCTTTTCATTTTTTAAATCATTTAACATTTATTGAACAAAATGCACGATTTTTAGGAATATTTAAAGTGTTAAAAATTTGACCAGTTACAATAATTTCATCGTTTTTGTTTAATAAAATACATCGTTTATAAAATTTTGGATTATTAAAAATTAAAGTAACATAGTTTAATCCATTTCATTGACCTCTAACACTATAATATAATTCTTTATTACCTTTTTCGTAATATTTTGATTCAATAGTATTACTTAGTTTTACTGTTAATTTGACATAATTTGCTTTTTCTTTCATGTTTATAATTTCCTTAAATAATTATCAAAAATTAATATTTTTTTATGATTTTTTAAATAATATTGAATATGCTTATAAGCATCTTGTTCATGTTTTGTTAATTTTATATTTCCTTTATAATTTGTTATTTTATTTTTATTTTTTGGGTGGTTTTCTAAATAATCTCAGTTGAAAACATCTTGTACTAATACCATTAATGCACCAATAATTTTAGGTGTTGATAATGGATTAGTTAATAATTGTTTTGAACTTAAAAAGAAATTTTCTACAATAACTAATATTTTTTTATCAATAAATTTTTCTTTAATTAATTGAAATTTTTCTTTATACATATTTTTAGTTCACAAAACAGTTAATGTATTAAATGTTTCATTAAAAACAATATTATTAGTTTCATGTGAATATATAACAATTCCATTATTACCAATTCCAGCGGGGTCAATTCCAATAATTAAGTCATATTGCATTAATTAAGTTAACCTCTAATAACTGTTTTAATAATTTCTAAATCACAATTACATCAACAATATTTACATTCTTCAATAAATTCTTTATGACCACAAACTAAATTATCTTTTTTTAAATCATCAATCAGTTTAATTAGCCCTATTTTAAATTCAATATCATCACTGTTTGGTATGCAAATCGTTCCTCTTTTAGTTAAATATTCTTTATCCATATTTATACCTCCTACTTAACTTAATATTTAAAATACAGTCATAACAAATTGCTTTACTATTTTTATCTCTTAAAAAATATTTTCTTGTTTTAATATCATTAGTATTAAAGAATAAATAATCTAATTTATTTTGTTTACATGTTCAACAAAAATATTTTTTCATTATGAGTTGAAATTTCCTTATAAGAAGTAACTAAATAATTAATTGGTAAATCATCATGTTTATATGGATTATTTATTTTAAAACCTTTTCTGTTTTCTTCTCATGTAACATTATATTTAAAACAAGGATTAGTAATTTTAGTTTTGTTATCTGTTATTTCACCAATAAATCAACTATTATACTGTTCATAAAATGTTAATAGTTCAAGTTTTATATCATTAAGATAATATTCTTTTGGAGCGGTTGGTTTATTAACAGTTATTTTTTGGTCTTTAATATATGGTTCTAATAATTTTATTAATTCATTACCACTTAATTCTCTTTTAATATTTTCTAAATTAAAAACTCAATATGTGTAACTATTATCAATAATAAAACAATTATTTTTAATCATTCATTTTGGAAGCGATAATTTATATTCAACATAATCAATAAGAATAGATTGTGGTTTATCTTTAACAATTTGTTCTTTTTTAAATTCTATTTGCATTATTAATCACTTCTACATCAATCACAAACATATCCAAATGGTTTTGTATAATCCAAATGTTCATCAATATCATAATCATCTTCAAATTTTTAATATCATGTTGTTCTGCTTCTAATTCTGTTTTAAAGCGATAAAGCATTTGGATTTTGTCATCTTCATATAATTCATTACATTCAACACATCTTTTTCTTCTTTTTTAATTTTTTTATCAATCTTTCTTAGTGCTTCATAATCAAGAATTTCTATTGCCATAATAATCCTTTCCTAATATGTTCTGTTGCTTCTAGCATAAAGAACATATATTTTGTTTTTTAGATTAATAATAATCATACTATTCGTTTTATTAATTCCAGAAATTCTGGGCTCAAAAATAAATTGTGAAATTTTAAAAAACATTGAGGCATTCGATTCAATATTTATTTAATTTGTGTTAAACAAATTAATATTTTAATTGAACCGGCACCGCTCAATTTTTTTACAAGTTTGAAATTTATTTTCTCGCCCAAAAATTTTTTCAAAAAAAATAAAAAATAAAACCAACACTTGCTCACTGGGGAGTGGCAAGGTTGGTTAAATAAAGAATATAATTAATACAACAGGTCTATATATACTAGTTTCCAATTCGCTCCCACCCCAAGAATTACCATTAATGGTTAGTATATTTTATTAGGTATCACTCCACTTATTATTTATCCATGCAAGTCCACATGCTAGTTACTATTTTTAACAACTGTGTTGTAGTTCACTTTTTTAGTTCCCTAACACGTGTTGATAATAGCGTTAAAGACGGTTATTAAAAATTTTAAAATTTTACAATTACAAAAAAAGACAAGAATTTTATTCTCGTCTTTTGTCATTTATTTTTAATTCAAGGGTTTAAAAAAGAAAGGAGCTATTTAAGGGAAATGAGTTGTTATCGACATCTTCGACACGCTCCCTAATTCTTTTAAAAAAATTATTATTTTCTTTATTTATTAAGCTTAAAGTTTCTTCATTAAAATGATATTTTTTTAAATTATTTTTCAAAATTAGGAATTGTTCATTTTTGATATATTGATAATTTAATGGTGAAGGTAGTATATTCACTAACAATCATTTTTCATCACTTAGATGCATATTTTTATTAATTATTCTGTTTTTTTATTTTTAATGCAGTCAATAATATTTGTTATTAAAAATGAATAATTTTGTTTATTAACAAATTTATAATAAAAATTATTTTAATCATTCATTTTGGAAGCGATAATTTATATTCAACATAATCAATAAGAATAGATTGTGGTTTATCTTTAACAATTTGTTCTTTTTTAAATTCTATTTGCATTATTAATCACTTCTACATCAATCACAAACATATCCAAATGGTTTTGTATAATCCAAATGTTCATCAATATCATAATCATCTTCAAATTTTTTAATATCATGTTGTTCTGCTTCTAATTCTGTTTTAAAGCGATAAAGCATTTGGATTTTGTCATCTTCATATAATTCATTACATTCAACACATCTTTTTCTTCTTTTTTTAATTTTTTTATCAATCTTTCTTAGTGCTTCATAATCAAGAATTTCTATTGCCATAATAATCCTTTCCTAATATGTTCTGTTGCTTCTAGCATAAAGAACATATATTTTGTTTTTTTAGATTAATAATAATCATACTATTCGTTTTATTAATTCCAGAAATTCTGGGCTCAAAAATAAATTGTGAAATTTTAAAAAACATTGAGGCATTCGATTCAATATTTATTTAATTTGTGTTAAACAAATTAATATTTTAATTGAACCGGCACCGCTCAATTTTTTTACAAGTTTGAAATTTATTTTCTCGCCCAAAAATTTTTTCAAAAAAATAAAAAATAAAACCAACACTTGCTCACTGGGGAGTGGCAAGGTTGGTTAAATAAAGAATATAATTAATACAACAGGTCTATATATACTAGTTTCCAATTCGCTCCCACCCCAAGAATTACCATTAATGGTTAGTATATTTTATTAGGTATCACTCCACTTATTATTTATCCATGCAAGTCCACATGCTAGTTACTATTTTTAACAACTGTGTTGTAGTTCACTTTTTTAGTTCCCTAACACGTGTTGATAATAGCGTTAAAGACGGTTATTAAAAATTTTAAAATTTTACAATTACAAAAAAAGACAAGAATTTTATTCTCGTCTTTTGTCATTTATTTTTAATTCAAGGGTTTAAAAAAGAAAGGAGCTATTTAAGGGAAATAAGTTGTTATCGACATCTTCGACACGCTCCCAAAAATTACAAGAGGAAATAAAAACAGCAAAAGATTTTGCTGATAATATTATTGAAATAAATAAGGTTTTTGATATAAAGACAAACCCAGAAAATATAAAAAGTTGTTATATTTAAAAAATAAATTATTCTTTTATTTTAACTCTTTTGACTCAATTTCATCAATGTTGTTACTTCTTCTTCTGTCAAATAACGATATTCACCCATTGCTAAACCTTTTAAAGTAATATTAGCAACTTGTAAACGCTTTAAAGTAATTACTCTACTTCCTACTGCTTTAATCATACGTTTAACTTGTTGATTTTGTCCCTCATGAATAGTGAGATGTAGTAAAGTATTTTCTTTTTTTATATTTTTATAAATTATTTTAACAATAGCAGGAGAAGTTGTAAATGAAGTTGATAAAATAATACCGTCTTGTAGTTTTTTAATAGCATTTGATGACAAAATACCACTTGCCAATACTTCATATACCTTATCTATTTTATAACGAGGATGAATAATAGCATTAGTAAATTCACCATCATTAGTCATTAACAACAAACCTGAAGTATCAAAATCTAAACGACCGACTGGGTAAATTCTACTATTAATATTAGTAAAATAATTCATTACCGTTGGTCGATTTTTAGGATCACTGACTGTTGTTAAACAATTAGGTGGTTTATAAAATGCTAAATAAATATGATTAGATTGCTTAATAATTTGATTATTAACTTTAATAACATCACTACTTGTAACTTTAAAACCTAACGTTGTAATAATTTGCCCATTAACTGTTACTTGCCCATTAATAATTAATAATTCTGCTTTTCGTCGTGAACATACTCCAGAATTAGCAATAGCTTTTTGCAAGCGTTCTAAATCATTATTCATTAGTAAAGTTGTAGATTTCTTGTTCATCATTTTGGTTATTAAATTGAGGCAAAGTTGGTAATTGAGTTAAAGATTCGATATTAAAATGATCCATAAATTCATCAGTTAAATCATATAAAATTGGTTTTCCTGGTAATTCACTACGACCAATCTCAGTAATTAAATTTAAACTTTTTAGTTTAAAAATAATAGAATCACAATTTACACCACGAATATCTTCAATTTGTGGTTTAGTAACTGGATGATTATAAGCAATAATAGCTAGTGTTTCTAAAGCTGCTTGTGATAAACGTATTAAAGGTTGTTGTTTTAATACTTGATAGCGATTATAATGAATAGGTTTTGTTGTTAATTTATAAATATTACCAACTTTAATTAAACTTAAACCACTGGTATCATCATCATTTAATTTCATTTGTAAAGACGCAATTAAATTTTCAACAGTCTTTGGTTTTTTTGTTAATTCTAAATATTCAGCAAGTGTTAATAAATCAAGGCCTTCATTGCCAGCAATAAATAATAAACCTTGTAAAACTGCTAATCTTTCGTTTGTTTTTCAATTGCTATTATTCATTTTTCTCACCTCGATAAATTACTGTAATTTCAGTAAAAGTATTAGTTTGTATAATATGTAAAATTTGATGATTTGCAAGATCTAAAATTGCAATAAAAGTAATAATAAAATAATGTAAAGTTAATGCTTTAGTAAAAAATAATTGTTCTAAAGTAAAGTGTTGCTTGGGGTTTTTCTTCAGTAACTGTTTAATTTCTTTAGCTCGATCTTCAGCTGAAATTAAGTTTAATGCTAAATTAACTGGTAATTTATTTTCATTTTGTAGTCTATTAAATAAGTTTAACATTGCTTGTGTTAATTTATTAATATTATTTTTTACCAAAATTGGTGTAATTTCATCAACTAAATATGTTTTTAAATCACTAGGTGTTTTTGTTAATAATTGGGTTCTATATAAAGCCTGTTCTTTAAAATAATTACTTATTTCTTTAAATTTTTTATATTCTAATAAACGAGCAATTAATTTTTGACGATTAACTTCATTTTCATAAGCACTATCTACCACTAGTTCTTGTTTTGGTAATAATTGTTTTGATTGCAATTCTAATAAATAAGCAGCAATCGGTAAATATTCACTTACTAAATCAATGTTTTTAATTAATTCTTCATTAATAAAATGAACATATTGGTTAGTAACATCATTTAGATTTAAATCTAAAATATCAATATTTTTTTCTTTAATCAAATGCAAAAGCAAATCCATTGGTCCTTGAAAAGATTCAATTGTAATTACTGGTTGTAACATTATTCTCGTTCCCTCAATATCATTTTATACTTATTAATATTAATTATAACTTAATTTAATAGTACTTGATTAATCTTTAATAAATAAAAAAACTTATTTTTAATTTTTTAATGATTAAAATAAGTTTTAAAAGTTATTATATATTTAAATATTATTATTATTTAAACTTCACGTAACGTAATATGAATATTTTCAACATTTATTTCAAATTTTGAAGATGTCTTTATATCTGGAAAGCCTTTACTTAGGTCATATTCTAATTTAAAGTTTAAATTAAAATAACCATTTTTTTCGTTAGGATTAAGATTAAATCCACTTTCGGGATTAGTAATAGTTATTACACTATCATTTCATTTGGGAACAAGAATACTATAAATTTTATTAATATTAGCAAAATAACCCTTTGTTATAACTTGTTCTTTTATATTATTCATTTCCTTATAATCTGAAAAACTTTCTGAAACATTTGGTAATTCCTTTACTGCATCAACTGTTCATTCAGAAAATATTTTTGAAATTTGTGTTGTTGCATCAACAAAAGTTTGGTTAATCTGAATAGCATACTTACTTTCAATATCACCAGTATTAAAAGTAGATTTACCATCATTACCAACTAAGAAATCAATAGTAATATTACTAACATTACCATTAAATACAATTGATTTATCATCATTATTGGTCACCGTTGGATCTGCCATTTTAAATAAAGTTGATTTAGCATCATCTGAAAAATCACCTGAAAATTCAAAACTTAAACTTAAACCAGAATATTGAACTTTATCTTTAATGGCAACATTTAAATTTTGTTTAATATATGATAACTGAGTTCTAGCAATATCTTCTTTTGAAGGTGCATCAATTTTTCCGCTAATTGGTAAGTTTTCAACATTAACATTTAAAACATTATCTTTAATTTCTCCATTAATAAGTTTCTCAATAAAATCTTTAATTGCATCAGCTTTTTTTTGATCACTAGTATGACTTGTATCATTATTAATTGTAATTTTAATATCTTTAGTAACTGATGGTAAATTTAAATAAGAAATTTCCGCTTTTACTCATAAATGACCATTGACTAATTCACTACCAGTTGGTAAAACAAACTTAGGTTTTTCTTTTTCATCATTATCATTATCTTTTTTTGGAACATAGTCCATAATTTTGACATGTGCATCAGGGTGATATCAATTTGTTGGATGTTCATTGGTACTTTCTTTAAGTTTACTAGAGAAAAAGTTACCAATAGCTGTTTGCACAGAAGTATCTAATTTGCTAAAAATTTTACCTTTCATTTCTCCTATATTGGTATCATCTGATAAATTAAGATCATCTTTAATTTTCAGACTACTATCAGTAACAAAAGAGGCAGCAAAATTAAGAATATCCCTTGGAGTCATTTGATTATTTTCACTACCACAAGCAACAACTGTTACCACTGGTGTTGTTGCTAAAGCAAGTGTGCCCAGTAATTTTAATAAAGATTTCACAAAAACGCTCCTTATCATTTCATTTAATTAATATTTTTAAAATACTGTAACATTATAAACAATTTTAAACTAAATTACATTATTATTTCTAAAATTATTGGTTTAATATCGTATTTTTTATTAGTAATCTGAAATGTAGAAATTGCCAAATCTAAAAATTGTTGATGGAAATGTTGATCTTTATTAGTATGGAGTTCCATAATTACACTATTTTTTTCAACTTTTTGACCATGAATTTGTTTTAAATAAATTCCTGCCACCGGATCAATGATATCAGTTTTCGTAGTTCTTCCTGCTCCTAATATTACTGATAATTCACCTAAAGCATAATTATTAGTAAAATCTAAATAGCCCGATAATTGCGCCTTAACTTTAATAATATATTTAGCTGGTGGTAATTTATAAATATTATCAAGATATTTAGTATCTCCACCTTGACTTTTAACAAAATCATAAAAAATTTGTAGTGGTTTTTCACTAGTAAACATAGCATTAACTTTATCAATACCCTCTTTTAAGGTTTTTACCTTTTTAGCTCCCAATAAGGCTAAAGCTACTAAATTACTAACAAGGATCTTTAAATCTTCTGGTCCTTTATTTTTTAAACTTAAAATAACTTCTTGTAATTCTAGTGCATTACCAATTGTTCGTCCTAAAGGCTTATTCATATCACTAATAATAGCATAAATTTTTTTATTAAAAGCTTTACCAATATGTACCATTAATTTTGCTAACTCTCTTGCAGTTACTATATCCTGAACAAAGGCACCTTTTCCACATTTAATGTCTAGTAAAATTAAATCAGCGCCCATTGCTATTTTTTTAGACATAACACTAGCAGCAATTAATGGTAATGAATCAACTGTTCCTGAAACATCACGTAATGCATATAATTTTTTATCAGCAGGCACTAAATTACTAGTTTGACTAATAATACTCATACCAACTTTATTAACAACTTTAATAAAATCTGATATTGCTAAATCACATTTAAAATTTGGAATTATTTCCAGTTTATCAATAGTACCACCAGTAATACCCAATCCTCTTCCAGAAATTTTTGCAACCTTTAATCCACAAGCAGCAGCTATTGGACCAAATACTAAACTAGTTTTATCACCAACTCCACCAGTTGAATGTTTATCAATACTAAAACCAGTAATTTGTGATAAATCCATGGTTTCACCACTATTAATAATAGCTTTTGTATATTCTACTAATTCATCATTAGTCATTCCCTGAAAATAAACAGCCATTGCTCAAGCACTAATTTGATAGTCTGGTATTGTTTCATTGGCAATACCTTCTGTTAAAAATTTTAGTTCTTCTTTATTTAAACTTTGTCCTAATTTCTTTTTAGAAATTAAATCAATCATATACATTTTAATAAAACACCTTACTTTCTTTTTATTAAATAACAATTGCAATTGCAATTGCATTAGTTTCATTATGTGATAAAGATAAAAGTAATTGATAATTCTTAATGATAGTTATTGGTTGATTATATTGATTATAGCTAATATCAATATTTTTAAATGTTAACTTTTCTTGTGGTAATGCCTTAAAAATTGCTTCTTTTAATGCTCATCTTCCTGCCAAAAATTCCTGTTGACGTTGTAAAGAATATTGATTAAAAAGTATAATTTCTTTTTTACTTAAAATTCTTTTAGCAAGTTCTTCAATATTTTCTATTCGATTTACTTCAATAATATCTATACCTACACTACGCATTGTTAACTCCTTATATAAAATAAAAGGTTAAAACCCTAAAATCCTTGTTTTTATTATATAATTAATATGAAAGAAAGTGTGATATTAATTTCAATAAATCAAATAAATTTTGAAAAGATGGTGGTATATTAATGACATTTTACTTAAATCAAAAACAAAAATCATTAATTAAAGAACACTACCAAAACTATAAAGTTGATAATAAAAATAGTAGTTATGAATTATTTCAATATCATAATATAACAATTGAAATTTATCAAGAAAAAGTTATTTTTAAAGGTACTAAAGAGGATATTATTGCAGAATATCGCAGTATTTGAAATCAACTTGATGAAAATCAATCACCAGTCATTGGCAATGCTGAATTTGGTATTAATAATTTTTTTGGTCCACTTGTTATTATTAGTTCTTATATTGGTTCAGGTAATTTAGAAAAATTACGTTTACTTAACATTCGCGATTATAAAGACTTATCACAAAGTAAATTTATTGAATTAGCACAAGATATTATGAAAACAATTATTTTTGAGTCAGTAATCATTAACAATCGTAAATATAATCAATGAATTGATGCGGGTTATAGCCCCAATATTATTAAAACATGAGGAGAAAATCAAGCATTAGTTCGTATGTTACAACATAGAATTCAATATGATACTATAGTTATTGATCAATATATTAATGAAAATACATATTATAAATACATTGAAAATATGAAAGATAATCGTAATAAAATTATTAAAGATAAAGTTCAATTTGTTACTAATGCAGAAAGTAAGTATTTAGCTATCGCTTGTAGTACTATTATTAGTCGTTATTTATTTTTAGAAGAAATTAAAAAAATAAAAGGTATTGACACTAATACAATTCCATTAGGTACTGGAAAAGAAGTTAATATATTTTTAGAAAAAATTAAAAATGAAAAAACAATTGAATTTAATAAATTTCTTGAACGTCATAGCAAAAAATCATTTACTGAATTTTTTAAATAAATAATTAAAACTTAATTTTTATTAACTATATATAAAAAGATATTTTTTATTTAAAAACTATTAAATAAATGATATAATCCAAATCAGATATATGTTTAAATATATTTTTAAGTCCTATTTTGTTTATAAAAACAAAATAGGACTTTTATACTTAAAGGAGAAAATAAAATGCCAAATGAAGAAAAAAAGCCTTTATTAGAAAAAAATAAACGGGCGGTTGTCAAAGTTACGAAATAATTAATTATCATATTAGTAACTTATTTCCGAAATTACCATTTAAAAATGATGATAGACAAATTAAATTCTCTTTTACCCTTAAATTTATATTCGACGTATTTTAAAAAATATACATTTAAAAAATTATTATCAAAGGAAAAAGACAAGAAATAATCTTGTCTTTTTTTGTAATTGTAAAATTTTAAAATTTTTAATAACCCTCTTTAATACTATTATCAACACGTGTTAGGGAACTAAAAAAGTGAACTACAACACAGTTGTTAAAAATAGTAGCTAGAACATGTGGACTTGCATGGATAAATAAAAAGTGGAGTGATACCTAATAAAATATACTAACCATTAATGGTAATTCTTGGGGTGGGAGCGAATTGGAAACTAGTATATATAGACCTGTTGTAGGGACCTATTGTATTAATTCTATTATTTATTTAACCAACCTTGCCACTCCCCAGTGAGCAAGTGTTGGTTTTATTTTTTATTTTTTTTGAAAAAATTTTTGGGCGAGAAAATAAATTTCAAACTTGTAAAAAAAATTGAGCGGTGCCGGTTCAATTAAAATATTAATTTGTTTAACACCAATTAGATAAATATTGAATCGAATGCCTCAATGTTTTTTAAAATTTCACAATTTATTTTTGAGCCCAGAATTACTGGAATGAATAAAACTAATAATAGTAGTATTAATAATCTAAAAATCAAAATATATGTTCTTTATGCTAGAAGCAACAGAACATATTAGGAAAGGAATTTCAAATCATAATGAAAAAGTATTTTTGTTGAACATGTAAACAAAATAAATTAGATTATTTATTCTTTAATACTAATGATATAAAAACAAGAAAATATTTTTTAAGAGATAAAAATAGTAAAGCAATTTGTTATGACTGTATTTTAAATATTAAGTTAAGTAGGAGGTATAAATATGGATAAAGAATATTTAACTAAAAGAGGAACGATTTGCATACCAGACAGTGATGATATTGAATTTAAAATAAGGCTAATTAAACTGATTGATGATTTAAAAAAAGATAATTTAGTTTGTGGTCATAAAGAATTTATTGAAGAATGTAAATATTGTTGATGTAATTGTGATTTAGAAATTATTAAAACGGTTATTAGAGGTTAACTTAATTAATGCAATATGACTTAATTATTGGAATTGACCCTGCTGGAATTGGTAATAATGGAATGGTTATATATTCAAGTGAAACTAATAATATTGTTTTTAATGAAACATTTAATACATTAACTGTTTTATGAACTAAAAATATGTATAAAGAAAAATTGCAATTAATTAAAGAAAAATTTATTGATAAAAAAATATTAGTTATTGTAGAAAATTTCTTTTTAAGTTCAAAACAATTATTAACTAATCCATTAGCAACACCTAAAATTATTGGTGCATTAATGGTATTAGTTCAAGATGTTTTTAACTGAGATTATCTAGAAAACCACCCAAAAAATAAAAATAAAATAACAAATTATAAAGGAAATATAAAATTAACAAAACATGAACAAGATGCTTATAAACATATTCAATATTATTTAAAAAATCATAAAAAAATATTAATTTTTGATAATTATTTAAGGAAATTATAAACATGAAAGAAAAAGCAAATTATATCAAATTAACAGTAAAACTAAGTAATACTATTGAAGCAAAATATTACGAAAAAGGTAATAAAGAATTATATTATAGTGTTAGAGGTCAATGAAATGGATTAAATTATGTTACTTTAATTTTTAATAAACCAAAATTTTATAAACGCTGTATTTTATTAAACAAAAACGATGAAATTATAGTAACTGGTCAAATTTTTAATACTTTAAATATTGCTAAAAATCGTGCATTTTGTTCAATTAATGTTAAATGATTTAAAAAATGAAAAGAGTAAAAAATGATATTATGAAAAATTTTATTAATAGTACCAATATTAATAACAAGCATAACACTAATAATATTTTTAATATTTATTAGTAAAGAATTAAAAAATCAATATAAAGTATTAAAAATATTAAGTGAAATTGCTAATCAAATTGAAAATAAGGAGAAATAATATGAAATATGAAGATAAATGTTCTATGTGCAATAAAGTAAAAGAAAACTTTTTATCCAATACCTGTAATAGTTGTTGATTAGAATCAGTTAATAAATGAAATAGAAGAAGTTGAAGAAATTTAGGAGACATTGATAATGAATAGATGTACATGAACTGAAACAATAACATTTGAAAAATTTATTCATGAACCACATTATGATGAAATTAAAAATGAACAAAGACAAAGACAATGTGAAAATATGACAGAAGAGCAATTTGATGAATATTGTAGAGCATATTGTAAAGAACATAGAATTAAAGTTGATGAAATTAATAAATCAAGACATAAAAATTGTATTAATAAAGAAAAATTAGTATCTTTTTTATCTGAATTTTATAATAATTTTAATCAAGTTGAAGACAAATGATTTCAATCAAAAGCAGATACTTATGCAAATATATTAGAATATTTAGAAAGTAATGAATTTTATAATGATAATAAAAATTAAAAAGAATAATAAATGTGGTTATGGTAGAGTTTTTGCTCATAAATGTAATAACTTATGTAAACAAAAACAAAATAAAAGAGTTAGGAAAAAAAGGTTAAATTATGAATAAAGAAAAATTAATTTTAGATATCGATGAAATTATAAATGATAAAAATCCACATAGAACTTATACAGAATATGTTTTTTCTTTAAAAGAAAGAATTGAAAATGGAGAATTTGACTAATGTGTTTTTGTTATGAAGATGAAGCAATAAAATGTGATAAAGGATATTGTGATAACTGTTGTGAAAAATATTGTAATCAAGGAGATGAACATTAATGATAATATTACCTACTTTGTTTGAAAATAAAGATGAAATTGAAATATTGTCACCATTTCCAAAAGCAATTCATACAAGTAATGATATTAGAGCAATTATTTTAAGACAATACCCAAATGTTAAATCCAAACACATAATTGTTTCTGACCCCGAAAGTAATGTTGCATTAATAGTTGGTGATAATGATGTTTATCAAGGTTGAATTAAAGTAACAGTTAAAAAATTAGAAATTAAAGGAGAATAAAAATGGAAACAAATAATTATACTTTAACTAAATTAATTAGAACTGGAATAAGCCCAATTTGTGCAATGATTGGTACAAGTGCTTATTATGGTCAAGTAATTGCAAATCCAGTATTAGGTTCAATTAATAGTTTATTATTTGGTAAAAAATTAGGTTTAGATATTTGAAATTTAAATCAAAGACCAAATACTAAAACTAAATTAATTAATAGTGGTAAAAAAATATTACTAGGATTAGGGACTATTGGTTTAGCAAATTATAGTAAATGAACAGAAAATAATATTACTCCAATTATTCCAACAACACCAACTCCAATCACTACTACAACTACAACAGAAGGTCCACCATGATTACTATTAAATAAACAAGAACATCAGTCATTAATGGATTGAGATACATATATTAGTTTAAATGCTTATGGTATTTCAAATCTTATTAGTGGATTAACTGAGTTAATACCTAATAAATTTGAAGCAATAAGAAAGATTTGTAATATGGCTACTGGTGGATGTTTAATATCAAGTGGTGTAGCAATGGGTATAAATAATGATTTTAATAATGCTTATGCAATTCCTACTATTGTTGCTGGTGGAAGTGAAATAATCCATAATTTATTACCTATGGAAACTACACATCATAATGAAGAAATGCAAGAAACATCATTTAATGATGAAACTGCAAGATTAGTAAATGATAATAGATTCACAATTAATAGTGAAACAACTAGTCAATACGGTAGTGATAATATGAGCGAAGTAGTATTAAATCACGATAATGCTTCATTAAATTGAGATTATAATCACATGAGTTTATAAAGGAGGTGAATAATTTATGAATAAAGAAAAATTACTTGAATATTATAATCAGGAAATAAAAATATATAAAGAAAAAATAGAAGAATTCAATAAAGAAATATCTGTATTAGTAGAAATTATAAGTAATTCACAATCAATGATTGAAAGAATTAATGGTGGTCAATTTGATGAATAATTAAAAATTAAAAATAAATAGTTGAAAGGAAAATATTCAAATGAAAGAATTTTTACATGAATTAATAATTATTGGAACAAGTGTTGGAACATTAATTTGCAGAGAAATTATTATTTTATTAAAAAGATTTATCACAACTCCAAAACATGTTAGAGCAAATAACAAGATTATAAAACATCAAAAAAAATTAGCAAAATTAAACGAAAAAATTAATAAAGGAGAAAAATAATATGACAAAAATTGAATTTAATGAAAAATATAGAAAACAAGATATCAGAATTGATAGGGATTTTGAATTACATATTAATAATTGTTTTAAATTTACTGATATTAACGCATTAGAAAATGCAGTTAATGATTATAAAAAATTAATAAGTGAAATGCCACAATTAGTTAAAGATTGATTATTGGGATAAGATTAGGAGAATGTTAAATGTTAGAAAATGAAGATAATGTTCAACAAACAACTGAACCTTTAACTGAAAATAATGCTTCTTCACAAGAAATAGAAAATAAAGTTAATGAAGCAGAAAATAAGTTAAATAAACTTAATCAAGAAATTAAAGAAAAAGAAATGATTAATATATTTAAAAAATATCAAGTTAAAACTGAATTTTATGATTTTTTAAAATTTAAAACTAATAATTTAGAAAATTCAAAAATTGAAGAAACTATTAAAAAAATGATTAAAGAACAACCAGTATTTAAAGAAACAATTAATACAGGTGGCAAACCACAAACAATAATAACAAATCAACCAAATTCAATAAAAAATGCTTTATTGGATTATAAAAATAAAAATAAATTATAAGGAAGGAAAATAAAAAATGGCAGTACCATTCAAACAAAATTTAGATAATACCGAAAAATTAGTAGAAGCACCAGAATTTATAGAATTTTTTAAACAATCAAATAGTCCATGGGCAAGTTTTTTTCCTATCGAAATGGTTAATTCAACAAGAATTGAATTTATAGTTAAAAAACCAAAAGACCCAAAAGTTAAAGTTCTTCAATGAAATGATAAGAGTAAAAGAATAGATGTCGGATATGCTGATACAGATAAAATTATTAAAGAAATTACAGAAGAAGCTGTTGCTGGCGAAACAATTGCAGCAAAAGATTTATTAGCAGAAAATGGACAAAATTTATTACAAAGTATGCAATATGAAGTTGCTAATGATTTAGCAGATTATTTAGCTAATAACAATACTAATGTAATTGCAAAATATGCAATTAAATTTATGATTGAAAAATCAACAGAACCAAAATCACAAGCAATTAAATATGTAGAAGCAATGTTGGGGGCATGAAATACATTATTTCAATATAGAAATATTGCAAATTGTAGATTCTTTATTACTAATGCTCTTTATGATAGTATAGTTTACTTGGCAGATAATAAAGGTTTAATTACTGATAATGAAATTGCACAACAATTAAGATTAAATGGTAATGATTTATATATTAAAGGTGTATTATGTCAAATTGTAATGGATGACTATATGACTTTTAAAAATGATAAAAATGATGATGAAATTATG
This sequence comes from Theocolax elegans, assembly GCA_026168455.1. Classification (NCBI taxonomy): domain Eukaryota; kingdom Metazoa; phylum Arthropoda; class Insecta; order Hymenoptera; family Cerocephalidae; genus Theocolax; species Theocolax elegans. The sequence continues at coordinate 24,858 of JANSJX010000341.1, forward strand.
TCATTTGTTTTAGCAACGCCAAGAGCAATGAAAAGATATATGTTGCAAGATACAATTATTTATGTTCAAGAAGTGGCAAATGGTAAAGTTGGAAGAATGTATTTAGTTGGTGGAGAAGTTACAGGTCAAGCAATACCTTATATTTCTAATAATGAAACAACATCACGTTGAATGGCATGTGGAATTATTAATACTGATAAAACTGATTTAAAAACTAAAATTACAAGTTTAACAACTGATATTACTGCAAATGTTAATAACAATAATAGTGAATTAAATACACAAATAAAAAGTACTAATGAACTTAAATCATTAAATCCTAATTTAACAAATCCAACTATTAAATATTTTAGTGATGCACAAGGAAAAACTAATGTAAGTAATCAAAAACAAAAAGCAGGTGACTTATACATAACTATTACTGCTAATGTTAATGACTTAAATTATAAAGGAACAACAAATCTGATTAAAATAACTCTTAAATAAAGGAAATTAATATCATGCCAATCGGTACAACTAGTACAGCAATACTTTTAAACATAAATAAACCAAAACATACTAGAATAAGTAAACAACAAGAAAATAAAAGTTTTTGATGAGAAATTTTAGAAATGATTGGTGTACAAGTTATAGCAGTAGCACTTGCTCCTTTTACTGGTGGATTAAGTGAAAGTGTAGCCCTTGGATTAGGTGCAAGTGATTTTATTGCAAGTACTATTAATTTTGGTATTTATGCTACAACTGATTTTACTATTAATCAAGTTTATGATTATTTAAAAGGAAATGTAACAAAATTAAATACTTTTTTAAATTTATTACCTGCATTTGCTGGACTTAATAAAATTAGTCGTAGTTATCGCACAACTAAATTTATTAAACTAGCACAAGAAACTAAAACATTAGAACAAGTTGGTATTAAAGAAGCAAAAAATTTACAAGAAATTATTAGTCAAGTAAGTGGAAAAGAAATTTTAACAGATAAAATTATTGGTAATAAACGTTATTTAATGAATTATAGTTTTACTCCTAATCGTGAAACAGTATTACGAGATTTAGGTTATGTTGCTGAAAGAGAATATAAAAATAATTTTCAAAAACTAGAAACAGAAAAATTAATGGAACACTTATTATTACAAAATACATTAATAAAATTAAGTCCACAATTAACTCCTAAATTTAAAATTAAAGATATTGAAAAAGCAAATAACTTTTTTAAAAAATTTAATACTGATTTAAAAAAAGTACTATCTATGAACCAACATGATTGATTAAATTTAGTTCATACAATACATTCAGAAAATAGATATGGAAAAACTTTAATTTTAGATTTACAAAAAATTCGTGCTAATTCTATTAAATTTAATTTTAAAAATAATGTTATTCATCAACTTGTTTTAAAAGCAAATCAAAGTTTTAAATATTTTGATATTAGATTTTATTTAAAAAAAGGTTTAAATAAATTTTGAAAAGATACACCATATTTTGAAAAAATAAGAGAAAGTATATATAAATTACAAGAAAAAATTGAAAATTTAGAAAAACAAGCATTTGAAAAAATTAATAAATTAAAAGAAAAAGCAACTGATTTATTTACTAGTGCAGAAAAAAGAGCAATTAAACATGCACAATTAATTCCATTAAATTCCCCAGTATTTATGGGTTGTAAAATTCAACCTTTGTCATTAGATAAATGTGCAATTACTATTTATCATCGCAATCCTAAATATAAACCAATTACAGTTGTTGATAGTATTCTTAAAGCAAAAACTTTTGTTACTCAAATACATCCATTCCATTGATATCGTTGATATAGTGGTTGATACATTGGTTATGGTGTTAATCGTAATAAATGATTAAAAGCAATAGCATTTGCTCCACCAGTTTTACAACAAGTAATTAGAGATAGTTTTAAAGTATATAGAGAAATATTTAGAATAATAAGAACTTATCATAAAGTAGTAAATGTTATTAATAATCCTATTGAAAATATTAACAAATCATTTAAAAATGTTGGTTTAAAGTTTTCAGTTAATACTTTATTTGGTACTGGATTATTACATCATTTAGAAAAGTTTGCATATAGTCAAGTTGTAGCAAAAAGTAAGAAAAAATTTAAAAAAGGCAAAAATAAAATACAAAAAGAAATTGAACATATAACACATAAAAAAACAAAAAAACATACTCATCATTATAAACAAGCATTTTTTAAGGAATGATAAATTATGATTAATAAACTTTGAACTGATGTCAGTCTTGAAAATTATAATAACTGATATCCATTAACTGGAAAAATTACAGAAACTCCACAACAATATATACAAACATGACCAAATATTAATGATTGATTTATAACTTTTGCTATTCGCGCGCAAAATGATATTAATGCTTATCTTGATTTTATTTTATCTAAATTTCCTTTTGATAGTTTTAAAGATGAATTAATTAAAGAAACATTAAGAGATATGGTTTATGTTATGGTTGAACATTGAGTATTTAATCGTACACCAATTGAATTTAATGTTGATGCTACTATTCAATTTAATAATGGTAATCAATTTAGTGCAAATAGTACTCCTACAATTAATGTTTGAGATTTAGCACCTAGTAGAATGAAAATATGAGCAAGATTAACAGAATTAAAACAAATATTTTCAAGTTATAATGATGATGAAATAGATGTTGAAAAAATTGACTTAAAAACATTTTATACTAGAAATCAAGTTGATGAATTAATAAAAGAACAAAAAGAATTTACATTATTAAAACAAATTAAATTATATGATGATTTAGTTGATGATAATGAAAATGAAATATATAGAGGTCCTGTTAGTAAATTTATTAATAAAGGTTATGTTGCAACTGATTATGATAAAGAAACTGAAACAATGATTTTAGATTGACCTGATGAAATTGGTACATTACCCCCCGAAGCATTACAAAATAATCCACAAATTGGTGATTATACACATGCACCAACTTGTGATTTTTCTGCTAAACAACAAAAACGAATTACTACTAATGAAAATGAAATTACCAAATTAAATAGTGAATTAACTAAAACAAATGAAAACATTGATGATATCAAAAATAATTGATTTAATATTGAAACTAGTCCTTTATGAAAAAAAGTTGAAAATAATAATATAGAAATGTTGAAATGATATTTTATTAAAATCAGTTATCAATATTCAACAGAAAATAACTTTATGAAATTTTATAAAATAATTAAAATTTATTTAAATAATATTTTTCATGAATTTGAATTGTTAAATGTTGATTCCATGACTTATAAAGAACAAATACAAAATAAAAATATTTTAAATATTAGAACTATTTACTATGACAATAGAAATAAAAAATTTAGGGGTGGAGGTAATTCCTATCCTGAACGTGGAAAAATTAATTTAATTGGTGATATACAAGAAATATATCAATATCAAGGAATAGATACACCAACTGAATTTATATCGGAAGAAGGTACTGAACGTGATTATTATACAAAACTAGAAACTAATAATTTATTAGATAAAAAACAAGATAAATTAACTGCTGGTGAAAATATTAAAATTGATGAAAATAATAAAATTAGTGCTACTGGTGGTAAAACTGATTTAACTGATTATTATAAAAAAGAAGAAGTTGATAAAAAATTAGAAGATACAAAAGCATTATTTCCAATTGCTTTTTCTATGAATGCTATTGGTCAAGAAATTCCTAATTTAGAAACTACTAATAAAACAGTTGTTGGTGCTATTAATGAAAATAAAACTAATATTGATAAAAAACAAGATAAAGAAAATTGAAAAATAATAGGTAAAAGTCTTGATAATCGTACATGAGAAGATTTTGCTCTTAGTTTTAATAAATATTATAGAGTATTTATAACATGAGATAAACCACCTTTTAATCAAACAAGTGTAAAACTAAAAATAGAGTTTAAAAGTTCTTCATATATAGGTGGAGATTATATGCTTGTTAAAGGTAAAATTGATAATGAAGATGCTTCATTAATTATTAAATTAGGAACTGTTAATAGAAAAAGTCAATTAATTATTATTGGTGGAAATAAACAATATGGGAATATATTTTCATTAGAAGAATTACAAGATACTATTAAAGTAGATATTCAATCAAAAGTACAAATAAGGTCTGGTAGTTTAACTACAAATGAAATAGAAGAAAATATTTGAGATATTGAATTAAAAAATAATCCAACACCAAGTCCAAGTAAAGATAATTGAAAAGAAGTAGGAACAAGAGAAAAAAATAAATGAGATAATTGACAAATTACTTATAATTTTATAGTTAATAAACGATACAGAGTTTATTATTCTTGAAATATATATAATCCAGTTTTTGCAATTCAAGAATTTATTATAACTGATCATAAAATAGCAGGTGTAGAAATAGAAGTCTTTAATAATAATAGTAATGTATTAGTTTTATCAGTTAATCATGCAAAATTTATTACTATTTATTCTTTAAAAGGTAATGATAAAGGAAATACATGAAAATTAGAAGAATTACAGGAATAATATTATGTTTTTTAAAATTATAAAAATTATTTTAGGTTTAATTGGAGTAATTCTATCATCAGCAACAGCGGGTTTAATTATATTTATTATTGTAAAAATCATATTAAAAATTAATCAAATATTTTAAAAAAAGGTGGTGAATATTATGTTAAGTCTATTTAAAAGAAAAGAAAAAAGTAATATTAGTGATAATCAAAATGAAAAAGTAAAATTTTTAACTAATAAAAATAAAAGTACTCATGCTTCAATTTTAAATTATTTTGGTTTTAATGATTTTAACCATGAAACTTATTTCACTGATTTTGTAGCAGAAAATAATGCTAATTTATATAATGCTCCATTAGAAATTAATCATGAAACTATTAAACAATATTTAATTCAACAAGACTTTTATCGTAAAAATTGAAATTCTATTTTTAAATTAAGTAAATTAGGAATTAGTGGTTATTTAATTTATATTGCTAATGATGACTTATATTTTCAAGTCGTAGATATACAACAAAGAGTTTATGATATTACTGGTAAATTAATTCAATGTACTATTTTTTATGATAACTATGAACAAAATGCACAAACAGTAAGACTATTTGAAGTTTATACATTAAACAATGAAGAAGTAACAATTAATCGTGCAATTTATAGTATTAGTGATAATAAAAAACAATTTCCATTAGATTTTAAATCATTTATTAATAATCCTAATCTATTACAAGAACAAACACTAAATATTAATTATATACCAATAGCAATTATGCGAAATAAAGCAAATGAATTAGCAGATTGTGATAAAGTAATGGATAAAATTAAAGCATTAGATGTTATTTATGAACAAATTGTTTTAGATACCATTTTAAATTCACCTAAATTTATATTTAGTCAAACTTATGGTAATGTTCAATCAGCATTAGAAGAAGCAGTAAGAACTTTGGTTACTAAAAACTACATATTTAAAAGTGGCGGAGATAATAATGAACAAAATGAAAATATCAATATGACAAATAGCAATTTTAAAGGTAAAAATTTAACTGATATATACGATTGAAATGTTAATGAAATATTTAAACGTTGTGGTATTCATATACCAAGTCAAAAGAAATCTGCACAACAATCAGTACCTGAAAGTACAGCAGTAAATATTTCAACTATTAATTATATTGAACAAAAATTATGACAATTTAATATTGATATTCTTAAATTTATTCAAATATTAGTACGTATTGATAAAGATTTATTAACTAGTAAAACATTTAATATTAATGATGAACAAGAAATTAATAATTTAACAGTTAAATTAAAATTATTTAATCCCGAAAATAACCAATTAATAGGAGAGAACAATGGAAAACAACAACAAACCACAAACGAAGTTTCCACATAAACAAACTAAACTTAATCAAGCAGAAGTAGAAAATGATTATTTAATTGATAATATTCCTTATGACTTTACTAATATGATGCGTGCTACCAGTGACCCAGATATTAATAGAGCATATGATGAATTTAAAAAAGAACAATTTATATTTATGAAATTGAACGTTTATTTAAAAATAATGAAAATAATAGTTTAAGATTTTCAGCAAATACTATTAAAATAGGTTTTATTGATATTGATAAAGTATTAAAAACTACTGCTGTTGAAACATCTGATTTTACTATGCAGTTAAATCAAAGAGCAAGTACAAATATTAATGATAATACAATTGAATATAGTATGACTGATATTAAAAATTTAATTTTTCAAGAAATAAATTTATTAAATCAATTTAAGTTATATGCTGTATCTATTAATGAACCATTAACTGAAAATAATATTGATAATTTATATATCATTAATAATTATTCACAACCTTATCAAAATCCAAAAACAAGAAGTACTAAAAGCATTACTATTATTAAAATTAAAGATTTTAAAACAAGAGATGGTTATCCAATTATTATTAAATTACAGAAACCATTAGATAGTAATACCAAAGTTAAAAGTATAACTTTAAAATTTCCTAAAACTATGTTATTTGGAAATATAAAAGTAAATGGTGAAATTAATGGATTAAAAGTATCACCAAACTTATTAATTGCTGATGATAACCAATTATTTCCATTATATGCTTTACCAATTCAAACTCAACCAAAAGTTAATATTTTACAACAATGATTTAGTGACCAAATTTTAGAATGGGAAATTGCTAAAAATTTTATTAATCAAAATTCTATTTTAGAATATTTAGATATTGGTGAAATTATACCTAATCCACCATCACAAGAATTTAAACATGTTAAAAAAATTGAATTAAAAATGTTGAAACTATAACTACAAACGAAGACCAAAAAATAGATAATATTCAAAAAGAACAATATTTTGTGTTTTCCAAAGAAAATAAATGTGATTATATATGATCATTTTATGATTTTGATAGTGGATTTGATAAAGTTGGAGTAGCAACAAGTAAAACAACTGGTGTAATAGTTTCACAAAGTAGAAAAGTACAAGCAAATTGAAGAATTAATAATATTGATAGTGTATTATTAACTTATGATAAGGTTAAACCACTTACAACATTAGGGAAATTATTAATGGATATGCTAAGTTATACTTATAATTATCAAGCAAATTTTAAAGGTTATGACCCTAAATGAGATGAACAAAATCCAAAAGAACCTACAGCAGATATTACTAATTTAAGAAATGAATTTGAAAATCAAAAACCACATGATGTTATTACTAATTTATTTGAACAATGAAAATTAGATAATCCAGATTTTGTTAATAATCAAAAAGTAAAACTTTTAAACAAGTAGTTATGATGTTATCAAATTATATACTTTCTTATTTATCAATTAATAAAGGTTTAGATGATGATTATAAATTATTGTTACCTTATTATTTTGAATTAAAAACAAAACCAACAAGAAAATCAACTCATGATAGATGAAATTTGAAAATGTTTATGTTACTTTAAAATCAGAATATTTTGATTTTACTGACCATAATAATATTCAAGTTAAAAATAAAAATATTAGTCAAAATGAATGGTTTAAACTAAGTAATAATCAATTTAATTGATTATCATTAACTAATGAATTAGAAAGTAATAATATACCTTCATTATTACCGCAAGATATGAGTTTAAGTAATGGTGAATATGAAAATATATGATTAAAGGTATTATTAATAATGTTTTAGAACTTTTAAAGTTATTTAATAGTAAAAAAACAATATTTTTCAAGTTGAGATTGATTTAATTTTGCACAAAAAAATTATTTTAGTAATGAAGTAAAATTTAACATAGAAAAAGAAATTTCTAATTTACATAAACTAGAAATCTCAGGAATTTTGGTAATGGTAATTATGATATTTTATTAGAGGTAGAAAATAAAACTATAAATATTGATAATATTAAATTATTTAACTCATTTTTCATTTCATTTATAGAGTTTAATACTAATTCACCT
>JANSJX010000342.1:0-32810 GCA_026168455.1 Theocolax elegans
TGAATTCAATCCCCCTGCTATGGAACGAATCTAAAAATTTGAAATTTTAGACTTTTTAGCTGTTTATACGTGTTTATACGTGTAAAAATGTATTTGAATTTAATCCCACCGGCTATGGCACGAAATCTAAAAATTTGAAATTTGCACTTCTTAGTCCGTTTATACGTGTTTATACTGTAAATCATTAGAATCAATCCCCCCGGCTATGGCACGTAATCTAAAAATTTGAAATTTGAACTTCTTAGATTGTTTAAACGTGTTTGTACGTGTAAAAATGTATTTAAAATCAATCCCCCCGACTATGGAACGAAATCTAAAAATTTGAAAATTTGTACTTCTAGATTGTTTAAACGTGTTTGTATGTGTAAAAATGTATTAAATCATCCCCCCGGCTATGGAACAAAATCTAAAAATTTGAAAATTTGGACTTCTTAGCCGGTATATACGTGTTTATATGTGTAAAAATGGCATGTGAATTCATCCCCCGGCTACGGCACGAAATCTAAAAATGTGAAAATTTGCACTTCTTAGCCCGTTTATACGTGTTTATACGTGTAAAATATCATTTGAATTCAATCCCCCCGGCTATGGCACGTAATCTAAAAATTTGAAAATTTGAACTTCTTAGCTTGTTTAAACGTGTTTGTACGTTGTAAAAATGTATTTAAAATCAATCCCCCCGGCTATGGAACGAAATCTAAAAATTTGAATATTTAGACTTTTTAGCTGGTTTATACGTGTTTTATACGTGTAAAAATGTATTAAATCAATCCCCCCGGCTATGGAACAAAATCTAAAAATTTGAAAATTTGGACTTCTAGCCGGTATTACGTGTTTATATGTGTAAAAATGCATGTAATTCAATACACCCGGCTACCACGAAATCTAAAAATGTGAAAATTTGCACTTCTTAGCCCGTTTATACGTTGTTTATACGTGTAAAATATCATGAATTCAATCCCCCTGGCTATGGCACGTAATCTAAAAATTTAAAATTTGAACTTCTTAGCTTGTTTAAACGTGTTTGTACGTGTAAAAATGTATTTAAAATCAATCCCCCTGCTATGGACGAAATCTAAAAAAATTTGAATATTTGACTTTTAGCTGTTTATACGTGTTTATACGTGTAAAAATGTATTTGAATTAATCCCCCGGCTATGGCACGAAATCTAAAAATTGAAAATTTGCACTTCTTAGTCCGTTATACTGTTTATACGTAAAATATCATTAGAATCAATCCCCCCGGCTATGGCACGTAATCTAAAAATTTGAAAATTTGAACTTCTTAGATTGTTTAAACGTGTTTGTACGTGTAAAAATGTATTTAAAATCAATCCCCCCGGCTATGGAACGAAATCTAAAAATTTGAAAATTTGTACTTCTTAGATTGTTTAAACGTGTTTGTATGTGTAAAAATGTATTTAAAATCAATCCCCCCTATGGAACAAATCTAAAAATTTGAAAATTTGGACTTCTTAGCCGGTATATACGTGTTTATTGTAAAAATGCATGTGAATTCAATACACCCGCTACGGCACGAAATCTAAAAATGTGAAAATTTGCACTTCTTAGCCCGTTTATACGTGTTTATACGTGTAAAATATCATTTGAATTCAATCCCCCTGGCTATGGCACGTAATCTAAAAATTGAAAATTTGAACTTCTTAGCTTGTTTAAACGTGTTGTACGTGTAAAAATGTATTTAAAATCAATCCCCCCGGCTATGGAACGAAATCTAAAATTTGAAAATTTGTACTTCTTAGATTGTTTAAACGTGTTTGTATGTGTAAAAATGTATATAAATTCAATCCTCCCGGCTATGGAACGAAATCTAATAATTTCAAAATTTGGACTTCTTATCCTGTTTATACGTGTTTATACGTGTCAAAATGCATGTGAATTCAATCCCCCATGCTATGGCACGAAATCTAAAATTTGAAAATTTGGACTCATAGCTAGTTTATAAGTGTATGTACGTGTAAAATTTCATTTGAATTCAATCCCCCTGCTATGGAACGAAATCTAAAAATTTGAATATTTAGACTTTTTAGCTGGTTTACGTGTTTATACGTGTAAAAATGTATTTGAATTTAATCCCCCGGCTATGGCACGAAATCTAAAAATTTGAAAATTTGCACTTCTTAGCCGGTTTATACGTGTTTATACGTGTAAAATATCATTAGAATCAATCCCCCCGGCTATGGCACGTAATCTAAAAATTTGAAAATTTGAACTTCTTAGTTTTAAACGTGTTGTACGTGTAAAAATGTATTTAAAATCAATCCCCCCGACTATGGAACGAAATCTAAAAATTGGAAAATTTGGACTTCTTAGCCCGTTTATACGTGTTTATACGTGTAAAATATCATTAGAATTCAATCCCCCCGGCTATGGCACGTAATGTAAAAATTTGAAATTTGAACTTCTTAGCTTGTTTAAACGTGTTTGTACGTGTAAAAATGTATTTAAAATCAATCCCCCCGGCTATGGAACAAAATCTAAAAATTTGAAAATTTGGACTTCTTAGCCGGTATATACGTGTTTATATGTGTAAAAATGCATGTGAATTCAATCCCCCAGGCTATGGCACGTAATCCTAAAAATTTGAAAATTTGAACTTCTTAGCTTGTTTAAACGTGTTTGTACGTGTAAAAATGTATTTAAAATCAATCCCCCCGACTATGGAACGAAATCTAAAAATTGGAAAATTTGGACTTCTTAGCCCGTTTATACGTGTTTATACGTGTAAAATATCATTAGAATTCAATCCCCCCGGCTATGGCACGTAATGCTAAAATTTGAAAATTTGAACTTCTTAGCTTGTTTAAACGTGTTTGTACGTGTAAAATGTATTTAAAATCAATCCCCCCGGCTATGGAACAAATCTAAAAATTTGAAAATTTGGACTTCTTAGCCGGTATATACGTGTTTATATGTGTAAAAATGCATGTGAATTCAATCCCCCCGGCTATGGCACGTAATCTAAAATTTGAAAATTTGAACTTCTTAGCTTGTTTTAAACGTGTTTGTACGTGTAAAATGTATTTAAATCAATCCCCCCGACTATGGAACGAAATCTAAAAATTGGAAAATTTGGACTTCTTAGCCCGTTTATACGTGTTTATACGTGTAAAATATCATTAGAATTCAATCCCCCGGCTATGGCACGTAATCTAAAAATTTGAAAATTTGAACTTCTTAGCTTGTTTAAACGTGTTTGTACGTGTAAAAATGTATTTAAAATCATTCCCCCCGGCTATGGAACGAAATCTAAAAATTTGAAATTTGTACTTCTTAGATTGTTTAAACGTGTTTGTATGTGTAAAAATGTATTTAAAATCAATCCCCCCGGCTATGGAACAAAATCTAAAAATTTGAAAATTTGGACTTCTTAGCCGGTATATACGTGTTTATATGTGTAAAATGCATGTGAATTCAATACACCCGGCTACGGCACGAAATCTAAAAATGTGAAAATTTGCACTTCTTAGCCCGTTTATACGTGTTTATACGTGTAAAATATCATTTGAATTCAATCCCCCTGGCTATGGCACGTAATCTAAAAATTTGAAAATTTGAACTTCTTAGCTTGTTTAAACGTGTTTGTACGTGTAAAAAGTATTTAAAATCATCCCCCCGGCTATGGAACGAAATCTAAAAATTTGAAATTTGTACTTCTTAGATTGTTTAAACGTGTTTGTATGTGTAAAAATGTATTTAAATTCAATCCTCCCGGCTATGGAACGAAATCTAATAATTTCAAAATTTGGACTTCTTATCCTGTTTATACGTGTTATACGTGTCAAAATGCATGTGAATTCAATCCCCCATGCTATGGCACGAAATCTAAAATTTGAAAATTTGGACTTCATAGCTAGTTTATAAGTGTATGTACGTGTAAAATTTCATTTGAATTCAATCCCCCCTGCTATGGAACGAAATCTAAAAAAATTTGAATATTTAGACTTTTTAGCTGGTTTATACGTGTTTATACGTGTAATAATGTATTTGAATTTAATCCCACCGACTATGGCACGAAATCTAAAAATTTGAAAATTTGCACTTCTTAGCCCGTTTATACGTGTTTATACGTGTAAAATATCATTAGAATCAATCCCCCCGGCTATGGCACGTAATCTAAAAATTTGAAAATTTGAACTTCTTAGATTGTTTAAACGTGTTTGTACGTGTAAAAATGTATTTAAAATCAATCCCCCCGGCTATGGAACGAAATCTAAAAATTTGAAAATTTGGACTTTTTAGCCGGTATATACGTGTTATATGTGTAAAAATGTATTTGAATTCAATCCCTCCGGCTATGGAACGAAATCTAAAAATTTGAAAATTTGGACTTCTAACCCGTTTTATACGTGTCTATACGTGTAAAAATGTATTTGAATTTAATCCCACCGGCTATGGAACGAAATCTGAAAATTTGGAAATTTGGTCTTCTTAGCCCGGTTATACGTGTTTATACGTGTAAAATATCATTAGAATTCAATCCCCCCGGCTATGGCACGTAATCTAAAAATTTGAAAATTTGAACTTCTTAGCTTGTTTAAACGTGTTTGTACGTGTAAAAATGTATTTAAAATCAATCCCCCCAGCTATGGAACGAAATCTAAAAATTTGAAAATTTGGACTTCTTAGCCGGTATATACGTGTTTATATGTGTAAAAATGCATGTGAATTCAATACACCCGGCTACGGCACGAAATCTAAAAATGTGAAAATTTGCACTTCTTAGACGGTATATACGTGTTTATACGTGTAAAAATGCATGTGAACTCAATCCCCCGGCTATGGCACGAAATCTAAAATTTTGAAAATTTGAACTTCTTAGCTTGTTTAAACGTGTTTGTACGTGTAAAAATGTATTTGAATTTAATCCCACCGGCTATGGCACGAAATCTAAAAATTTGAAAATTTGGTCTTAGCCCGGTTATACGTGTTTATACGTGTAAAATATCATTAGAATTCAATCCCCCCGGCTATGGCACGTAAACTAAAAATTTGAAAATTTGAAATTCTTAGCTTGTTTAAACGTGTTTGTACCTGTAAAAATGTATTTAAAATCAATCCCCCCGGCTATGGAACGAAATCTAAAAATTTGAAAATTTGGACTTTTTAGCCGGTATATACGTGTTTAGATGTGTAAAAATGCATGTGAATTCAATACACCCGGCTACGGCACGAAATCTAAAAATGTGAAAATTTGCACTTCTTAGCCGGTTTATACGTGTTTATACGTGTAAAAATGCATGTGATTTCTATCCCCCCGGCCACGGAACGAAATCTAAAAATTTCAAAATTTGGACTTCTTAGCCCGTTTATACGTATTTATACGTGTAAAATTTCATTAGAATTCAATCCCCCCGGCTATGGCACGTAATCTAAAAATTTGAAAATTTGAACTTCTTAGCTTGTTTAAACGTGTTTGTACGTGTAAAAATGTATTTAAAATCAATCCCCCCGACTATGGAACGAAATCTAAAAATTGGAAAATTTGGACTTCTTAGCTTGTTTAATCGTGTTTGTACGTGTAAAAATGTATTTAAAATCAATTCCCCCGGCTATGGAACGAAATCTAAAAATTTGAAAATTTGGACTTCTTAGCCGGTATATACGTGTTTATACGTGTAAAAATGCATGTGAACACAATCCCCCCGGCTATGGAACGAAAAAAATTTTAAAATTTGAACTTCTTAGCTTGTTTAAACGTGTTTGTACGTGTAAAAATGTATTTAAAATCAATCCCCCCGGCTATGGAACGAAATCTAAAAATTTGAAAATTTGGACTTCTTAGCCGGTATATACGTGTTTATATGTGTAAAAATGCATGTGAATTCAATACACCCGGCTACGGCACGAAATCTAAAAATGTGAAAATTTGCACTTCTTAGCCGGTTTATACGTGTTTATATGTGTAAAAATGCATGTGATTTCAATCCCCCCGGCTATGGAACGAAAAAAATTTTAAAATTTGAACTTCTTAGCTTGTTTAAACGTGTTTGTACGTGTAAAAATGTATTTAAATTCAATCTTCCCGGCTATGGAACGAAATCTAAAAATTTCAAAATTTGGACTACTTATCCGGTTTATACGTGTTTATACGTGTCAAAATGCATGTGAATTCAATCCCCCATGCTATGGCACGAAATCTAAAAATTTGAAAATTTGGACTTCATAGCTAGTTTATAAGTGTATGTACGTGTAAAATTTCAGTTGAATTCAATCCCCCCTGCTATGGAACGAAATCTAAAAATTTGAAAATTTGGACTTCTTAGCCGGTATATACGTGTTTATATGTGTAAAAATGCATGTGAATTCAATACACCCGGCTACGGCACGAAATCTAAAAATGTGAAAATTTGCACTTCTTAGCCCGTTTATACGTGTTTATACGTGTAAAATATCATTAGAATTCAATCCCCCTGGCTATGGCACGTAATCTAAAAATTTGAAAATTTGAACTTCTTAGCTTGTTTAAACGTGTTTGTACGTGTAAAAATGTATTTAAAATCAATCCCCCCGGCTATGGAACGAAATCTAAAAATTTGAAAATTTGTACTTCTTAGATTGTTTAAACGTGTTTGTATGTGTAAAAATGTATTTAAATTCAATCCTCCCGGCTAGGGAACGAAATCTAATAATTTCAAAATTTGGACTTCTTATCCTGTTTATACGTGTTTATACGTGTCAAAATGCATGTGAATTCAATCCCCCATGCTATGGCACGAAATCTAAAAATTTGAAAATTTGGACTTCATAGCTAGTTTATTAGTGTATGTACGTGTAAAATTTCATTTGAATTCAATCCCCCCTGCTATGGAACGAAATCTAAAAAAATTTGAATATTTAGACTTTTTAGCTGGTTTATACGTGTTTATACGTGTAAAAATATATTTGAATTCAATCCCTCCAACTATGGAACGAAATCTAAAAATTTGAAAATTTGGACTTCTAACCCGGTTTATACGTGTCTATACGTGTAAAAATGTATTTGAATTTAATCCCACCGGCTATGGAACGAAATCTAAAAATTTGAAAATTTGGTCTTCTTAGCCCGGTTATACGTGTTTATACGTGTAAAATATCATTAGAATTCAATCCCCCCGGCTATGGCACGTAATCTAAAAATTTGAAAATTTGAACTTCTTAGCTTGTTTAAACGTGTTTGTACGTGTAAAAATGTATTTAAAATCAATCCCCCCAGCTATGGAACGAAATCTAAAAATTTGAAAATTTGGACTTCTTAGCCGGTATATACGTGTTTATATGTGTAAAAATGCATGTGAATTCAATACACCCGGCTATGGCACGAAATCTAAAATTTTGAAAATTTGAACTTCTTAGACGGTATATACGTGTTTATACGTGTAAAAATGCATGTGATTTCAATCCCCCCGGCTATGGAACGAAAAAAATTTTAAAATTTGAACTTCTTAGCTTGTTTAAACGTGTTTGTACGTGTAAAAATGTATTTAAATTCAATCTTCCCGGCTATGGAACGAAATCTAAAAATTTCAAAATTTGGACTACTTATCCGGTTTATACGTGTTTATACGTGTCAAAATGCATGTGAATTCAATCCCCCATGCTATGGCACGAAATCTAAAAATTTGAAAATTTGGACTTCATAGCTAGTTTATAAGTGTATGTACGTGTAAAATTTCAGTTGAATTCAATCCCCCCTGCTATGGAACGAAATCTAAAAATTTGAAAATTTGGACTTCTTAGCCGGTATATACGTGTTTATATGTGTAAAAATGCATGTGAATTCAATACACCCGGCTACGGCACGAAATCTAAAAATGTGAAAATTTGCACTTCTTAGCCGGTTTATACGTGTTTATACGTGTAAAAATGCATGTGATTTCTATCCCCCCGGCCACGGAACGAAATCTAAAAATTTCAAAATTTGGACTTCTTAGCCCGTTTATACGTATTTATACGTGTAAAATTTCATTAGAATTCAATCCCCCCGGCTATGGCACGTAATCTAAAAATTTGAAAATTTGAACTTCTTAGCTTGTTTAAACGTGTTTGTACGTGTAAAAATGTATTTAAAATCAATCCCCCCGACTATGGAACGAAATCTAAAAATTGGAAAATTTGGACTTCTTAGCTTGTTTAATCGTGTTTGTACGTGTAAAAATGTATTTAAAATCAATTCCCCCGGCTATGGAACGAAATCTAAAATTTGAAATTTGGACTTCTTAGCGGTATATACGTGTTTATACGTGTAAAAATGCATGTGAACACAATCCCCCCGGCTATGGAACGAAAAAAATTTTAAAATTTGAACTTCTTAGCTTGTTTAAACGTTTTGTACGTGTAAAAATGTATTTAAAATCAATCCCCCCGGCTATGGAACGAAATCTAAAAATTTGAAAATTTGGACTTCTTAGCCGGTATATACGTGTTTATATGTGTAAAAATGCATGTGAATTCAATACACCCGGCTACGGCACGAAATCTAAAAATGTGAAAATTTGCACTTCTTAGCCGGTTTATACGTGTTTATATGTGTAAAAATGCATGTGATTTCAATCCCCCCGGCTATGGAACGAAAAAAATTTTAAAATTTGAACTTCTTAGCTTGTTTAAACGTGTTTGTACGTGTAAAAATGTATTTAAATTCAATCTTCCCGGCTATGGAACGAAATCTAAAAATTTCAAAATTTGGACTACTTATCCGGTTTATACGTGTTTATACGTGTCAAAATGCATGTGAATTCAATCCCCCATGCTATGGCACGAAATCTAAAAATTTGAAATTTGGACTTCATAGCTAGTTTATAAGTGTATGTACGTGTAAAATTTCAGTTGAATTCAATCCCCCCTGCTATGGAACGAAATCTAAAAATTTGAAAATTTGGACTTCTTAGCCGGTATATACGTGTTTATATGTGTAAAAATGCATGTGAATTCAATACACCCGGCTACGGCACGAAATCTAAAAAATGTGAAAATTTGCACTTCTTAGCCCGTTTATACGTGTTTATACGTGTAAAATATCATTAGAATTCAATCCCCCTGGCTATGGCACGTAATCTAAAAATTTGAAAATTTGAACTTCTTAGCTGTTTAAACGTGTTTGTACGTGTAAAAATGTATTTAAAATCAATCCCCCCGGCTATGGAACGAAATCTAAAACATTTGAAATTTGTACTTCTTAGATTGTTTAAACGTGTTTGTATGTGTAAAAAATGTATTTAAATTCAATCCTCCCGGCTAGGGAACGAAATCTAATAATTTCAAAATTGGACTTCTTATCCTGTTTATACGGTTTATACGTGTCAAAATGCATGTGAATTCAATCCCCCATGCTATGGCACGAAATCTAAAAATTTGAAAATTTGGACTTCATAGCTAGTTTATTAGTGTATGTACGTGTAAAATTCATTTGAATTCAATCCCCCCTGCTATGGAACGAAATCTAAAAAAATTTGAATATTTAGACTTTTTAGCTGGTTTATACGTGTTTATACGTGTAAAAATATATTTGAATTCAACTCCTCCAACTATGGAACGAATCTAAAATTTGAAAATTTGGACTTCTAACCCGGTTTATACGTGTCTATACGTGTAAAAATGTATTTGAATTTAATCCACCGGCTATGGAACGAAATCGAAAAATTTTGGAAATTTGGGTCTTCTAGCCCGGGATACGTGGTTTATACGTGTAAATATCATAGAAATTCAATCCCCCGGCTATGGCACGTATATCTAAAAATTTGAAAATTTGAACTTCTTAGCTGTTTAAACGTGTTCTGTACGTGTAAAAATGTATTTAAAATCAATCCCCCCGCTATGGAACGAAAATCTAAAATTTGAAAATTTGGACTTCTTAGCGGTATATACGTGTTTATATGTGTAAAAATGCATGTGAATTCAATACACCCGGCTACGGCACGAAATCTAAAAATTTGAAAATTTGCACTTCTTAGACGGTATATACGTGTTTATACGTGTAAAAATGCATGTGAACTCAATCCCCCCGGCTATGGCACGAAATCTAAAAATTTTGAAAATTTGAACTTCTTAGCTTGTTTAAACGTGTTGTACGTGTAAAATGTATTTGAATTTAATCCCACCGGCTATGGCACGAAATCTAAAAATTTGAAAATTTGGTCTTAGCCCGGTTATACGTGTTTATACGTGTAAATATCATTAGAATTCAATCCCCCCGGCTATGCACGTAACTAAAAAATTTGAAAATTTGAACTTCTTAGCTTGTTTAAACGTGTTTGTACGTGTAAAAATGTATTTAAAATCAATCCCCCGACTATGGAACGAAATCTAAAATTGGAAAATTTGGACTTCTTAGCCCGTTATACGTGTTTATACGTGTAAAATATCATTAGAATTCAATCCCCCCGGCTATGGCACGTAATGTAAAAATTTGAAATTTGAACTTCTTAGCTTGTTTAAACGTGTTTGTACGTGTAAAAATGTATTTAAAATCAATCCCCCGGCTATGGAACAAAATCTAAAAATTGAAAATTTGGACTTCTTAGCCGGTATATACGTGTTTATATGTGTAAAAATGCATGTGAATTCAATCCCCCCGGCTATGGCACGTAATCTAAAATTTGAAAATTTGACTTCTTAGCTTGTTTAAACGTGTTTGTACGTGTAAAAATGTATTTAAAATCAATCCCCCGACTATGGAACGAAATCTAAAAATTGAAAATTTGGACTTCTTAGCCCGTTTATACGTGTTTATACGTGTAAAATATCATTAGAATTCAATCCCCCCGGCTATGGCACGTAATGTAAAAATTTGAAAATTTGAACTTCTTAGCTTGTTTAAACGTGTTGTACGTGTAAAATGTATTTAAAATCAATCCCCCCGGCTATGGAACAAAATCTAAAAATTTGAACATTTGGACTTCTTAGCCGGTATATACGTGTTTATATGTGTAAAAATGCATGTGAATTCAATCCCCCCGGCTATGGCACGTAATCTAAAAATTTGAAAATTTGAACTTCTTAGCTTGTTTAAACGTGTTTTGTACGTGTAAAAATGTATTTAAAATCAATCCCCCCGACTATGGAACGAAATCTAAAAATTGGAAAATTTGGACTTCTTAGCCCGTTTATACGTGTTTATACGGTAAAATATCATTAGAATTCAATCCCCCCGGCTATGGCACGTAATCTAAAATTTGAAAATTTGAACTTCTTAGCTTGTTTAAACGGGTTTGTACGTGTAAAAATGTATTTAAAATCAATCCCCCCGGCTATGGAACGAAATCTAAAAATTTGAAAATTTGTACTTCTTAGATTGTTTAAACGTGTTTGTATGTGTAAAATGTATTTAAAATCAATCCCCCCGGCTATGGAACAAAATCTAAAAATTTGAAAATTTGGACTTCTTAGCCGGTATATACGTGTTTATATGTGTAAAAATGCATGTGAATTCAATACACCCGGCTACGGCACGAAATCTAAAAATGTGAAAATTTGCACTTCTTAGCCCGTTTATACGTGTTATACGTGTAAAATATCATTGAATTCAATCCCCCTGGCTATGGCACGTAATCTACAATTTGAAATTTGAACTTCTTAGCTTGTTTAAACGTGTTTGTACGTGTAAAAATGTATTTAAATCAATCCCCCGGCTATGGAACGAAATCTAAAATTTGAAAAATTTGTACTTCTTAGGATTGTTTAAACGTGTTTGTATGTGTAAAAATGTATTTAAATTCATCCTCCCGGCTATGAACGAAATCTAATATTTCAAATTTGGACTTCTTAGTCCTGTTTATACGTTGTTAGTACGTGTCAAAATGCATGTGAATTCAATCCCCATGCTATGGCACGAAATCTAAAATTTGAAAATTTGGACTTCATAGCTAGTTTATAAGTGTATGTACGTGTAAAATTTCATTTGAATTCAATCCCCCCTGCTATGGCACGAAATCTAAAAATTTGAAATTTGTACTTCTAACCCGGTTTATACGTGTCTATACGTGTAAAAATGTATTTGAATTAATCCCTCCGGCTATGGAACGAAATCTAAAAATTTGAAAATTTGTAACTTCTAACCCGGTTTATACGTGTTTGTACGTGTAAAAATGTATTTAAAATCAATCCCCCCGGCTATGGACGAAAATCTAAAAATTTGAAAAATTTGGACTTTTAGCCGGTATATACGTGTTTATATGTGTAAAAATGTATTTGAATTCAATCCCTCCGGCTATGGAACGAAATCTAAAAATTTGAAAATTTGTACTTCTAACCCGGTTTATACGTGTCTATACGTGTAAAATGTATTTGAATTTAATCCCACCGGCTATGGCACGAAATCTAAAAATTTGAAAATTTGAACTTCTTAGCTTGTTTAAACGTGTTTGTACGTGTAAAAATGTATTTAAAATCAATCCCCCCAGCTATGGAACGAAATCTAAAAATTTGAAAATTTGGACTTCTTAGCCGGTATATACGTGTTTATATGTGTAAAAATGCATGTGAATTCAAATACACCCGGCTATGGCACGAAATCTAAAATTTTGAAATTTGAACTTCTTAGACGGTATATACGTGTTTATACGTGTAAAAATGCATGTGAACTCAATCCCCCCGGCTATGGCACGAAATCTAAAATTTGAAAATTTGAACTTCTTAGCTTGTTTAAACGTGTTTGTACGTGTAAAAATGTATTTGAATTTAATCCCACCGGCTATGGCACGAATCTAAAAATTTGAAAATTTGGTCTTAGCCCGGTTATACTGTTTATACGTGTAAAATATCATTAGAATCAATCCCCCCGGCTATGGCACGTAACTAAAAATTTGAAAATTTGAACTTCTTAGCTTGTTTAAACGTGTTTGTACGTGTAAAAATGTATTTAAATCAATCCCCCCGACTATGGAACGAAATCTAAAAATTGGAAAATTTGGACTTCTTAGCCCGGTTATACGTGTTTATACGTGTAAAATATCATTAGAATTCAAATCCCCCGGCTATGGCACGTAATCTAAAAATTTGAAAATTTGAACTTCTTAGCTTGTTTAAACGTGTTTGTACGTGTAAAATGTATTTAAAATCAATCCCCCCGGCTATGGCACGTAATGTAAAAATTTGAAAATTGGAACTTCTTAGCTTGTTTAAACGTGTTTGTACGTGTAAAAATGTATTTAAAATCATCCCCCCGGCTATGGAACAAAATCTAAGTTTGAAAATTTGGACTTCTTAGCCGGTATATACGTGTTTATATGTGTAAAAATGCATGTGAATTCAATCCCCCCGGCTATCGCACGTAATCTAAAAATTTGAAAATTTGAACTTCTTAGCTTGTTTAAACGTGTTTGTACGTGTAAAAATGTATTTAAAATCAATCCCCCCGACTATGGAACGAAATCTAAAATTGGAAAATTTGGACTTCTTAGCCCGTTTATACGTGTTTATACGTGTAAAATATCATTAGAATTCAATCCCCCGGCTATGGCACGTAATCTAAAAATTTGAAAATTAGAACTTCTTAGCTTGTTTAAACGTGTTTGTACGTGTAAAAATGTATTTAAATCAATCCCCCCGGCTATGGAACGAAATCTAAAAATTTGAAAATTTGTACTTCTTAGATTGTTTAAACGTGTTTGTATGTGTAAAAATGTATTTAAAATCAATCCCCCCGGCTATGGAACAAAATCTAAAAATTTGAAAATTTGGACTTCTTAGCCGGTATATAGTGTTTATATGTGTAAAAATGCATGTGAATTCAATACACCCGGCTACGGCACGAAATCTAAAAATGTGAAAATTTGCACTTCTTAGCCCGTTTATACGTGTTTATACGTGTAAAATATCATTTGAATTCAATCCCCCTGGCTATGGCACGTAATCTAAAAATTTGAAAATTTGAACTTCTTAGCTTGTTTAAACGTGTTTGTACGTGTAAAATGTATTTAAAATCAATCCCCCCGGCTATGGAACGAAATCTAAAAATTTGAAAATTTGTACTTCTTAGATTGTTTAAACGTGTTTGTATGTGTAAAAATGTATTAAATTCAATCCTCCCGGCTATGGAACGAAATCTAATAATTTCAAAATTTGGACTTCTTATCCTGTTTATACGTGTTTATACGTGTCAAATGCATGTGAATTCAATCCCCCATGCTATGGCACGAAATCTAAAAATTTGAAAATTGGACTTCATAGCTAGTTTATAAGTGTATGTACGTGTAAAATTTCATTTGAATTCAATCCCCCCTGCTATGGAACGAAATCTAAAAAAATTTGAATATTTAGACTTTTTAGCTGGTTTATACGTGTCTATACGTGTAAAAATGTGTTTGAATTTAATCCCACCGGCTATGGCACGAAATCTAAAAATTTGAAAATTTGGACTTCTTAGCCCGTTTATACGTGTTATACGTGTAAAATATCATTAGAATCAATCCCCCCGGCTATGGCACGTAATCTAAAAATTTGAAAATTTGAACTTCTTAGATTGTTTAAACGTGTTTGTACGTGTAAAAATGTATTTAAAATCAATCCCCCCGGCTATGGAACGAAATCTAAAAATTTGAAAATTTGGACTTTTTAGCCGGTATATACGTGTTTATATGTGTAAAAATGTATTTGAATTCAATCCCTCCGGCTATGGAACGAAATCTAAAAATTTGAAAATTTGGACTTCTAACCCGGTTTATACGTGTCTATACGTGTAAAAATGTATTTGAATTTAATCCCACCGGCTATGGAACGAAATCTAAAAATTTGGAAATTTGGTCTTCTTAGCCCGGTTATACGTGTTTATACGTGTAAAATATCATTAGAATTCAATCCCCCCGCTATGGCACGTAATCTAAAAATTTGAAAATTTGAACTTCTTAGCTTGTTTAAACGTGTTTGTACGTGTAAAAATGTATTTAAAATCAATCCCCCCAGCTATGGAACGAAATCTAAAAATTTGAAAATTTGGACTTCTTAGCCGGTATATACGTGTTTAGATGTGTAAAAATGCATGTGAATTCAATACACCCGGCTACGGCACGAAATCTAAAAATGTGAAAATTTACACTTCTTAGCCGGTTTATACGTGTTTATACGTGTAAAAATGCATGTGATTTCTATCCCCCCGGCCATGGAACGAAATCTAAAATTTTGAAAATTTGAACTTCTTAGCTTGTTTAAACGTGTTTGTACGTGTAAAAATGTATTTGAATTTAATCCCACGGCTACGGCACGAAATCTAAAATTTGAAAATTTGGTCTTAGCCCGGTTATACGTGTTTATACGTGTAAAATATCATTAGAATTCAATCCCCCCGGCTATGGCACGTAAACTAAAAATTTGAAAATTTGAAATTCTTAGCTTGTTTAAACGTGTTTGTACCTGTAAAAATGTATTTAAAATCAATCCCCCCGGCTATGGAACGAAATCTAAAAATTTGAAAATTTGGACTTCTTAGCCGGTATATACGTGTTTAGATGTGTAAAAATGCATGTGAATTCAATACACCCGGCTACGGCACGAAATCTAAAAATGTGAAAATTTGCACTTCTTAGCCGGTTTATACGTGTTTATACGTGTAAAAATGCATGTGATTTCTATCCCCCCGACTATGGAACGAAATCTAAAAATTTCAAAATTTGGACTTCTTAGCCCGTTTATACGTATTTATACGTGTAAAATTTCATTAGAATTCAATCCCCCCGGCTATGGCACGTAATCTAAAAATTTGAAAATTTGAACTTCTTAGCTTGTTTAAACGTGTTTGTACGTGAAAAATGTATTTAAAATCAATCCCCCCGACTATGGAACGAAATCTAAAAATTGGAAAATTTGTACTTCTTAGATTGTTTAAACGTGTTTGTATGTGTAAAAATGTATTTAAATTCAATCCTCCCGGCTAGGGAACGAAATCTAATAATTTCAAAATTTGGACTTCTTATCCTGTTTATACGTGTTTATACGTGTCAAAATGCATGTGAATTCAATCCCCCATGCTATGGCACGAAATCTAAAAATTTGAAAATTTGGACTTCATAGCTAGTTTATAAGTGTATGTACGTGTAAAATTTCATTTGAATTCAATCCCCCCTGCTATGGAACGAAATCTAAAAAAATTTGAATATTTAGACTTTTTAGCTGGTTTATACGTGTTTATACGTGTAAAAATGTATTTGAATTCAATCCCTCCAACTATGGAACGAAATCTAAAAATTTGAAAATTTGGACTTCTAACCCGGTTTATACGTGTCTATACGTGTAAAAATGTATTTGAATTTAATCCCACCGGCTATGGAACGAAATCTAAAAATTTGAAAATTTGGTCTTCTTAGCCCGGTTATACGTGTTTATACGTGTAAAATATCATTAGAATTCAATCCCCCCGGCTATGGCACGTAATCTAAAAATTTGAAAATTTGAACTTCTTAGCTTGTTTAAACGTGTTTGTACGTGTAAAAATGTATTTAAAATCAATCCCCCCAGCTATGGAACGAAATCTAAAAATTTGAAAATTTGGACTTCTTAGCCGGTATATACGTGTTTATATGTGTAAAAATGCATGTGAATTCAATACACCCGGCTACGGCACGAAATCTAAAAATGTGAAAATTTGCACTTCTTAGACGGTATATACGTGTTTATACGTGTAAAAATGCATGTGAACTCAATCCCCCCGGCTATGGCACGAAATCTAAAATTTTGAAAATTTGAACTTCTTAGCTTGTTTAAACGTGTTTGTACGTGTAAAAATGTATTTGAATTTAATCCCACCGGCTATGGCACGAAATTTAAAAATTTTGAAAATTTGGTCTTAGCCCGGTTATACGTGTTTATACGTGTAAAATATCATTAGAATTCAATCCCCCCGGCTATGGCACGTAAACTAAAAATTTGAAAATTTGAACTTCTTAGCTTGTTTAAACGTGTTTGTACCTGTAAGAAATGTATTTAAAATCAATCCCCCCGGCTATGGATCGAAATCTAAAAATTTGAAAATTTGGACTTCTTAGCCGGTATATACGTGTTTATATGTGTAAAAAATGCATGTGAATTCAATACACCCGGCTACGGCACGAAATCTAAAAATGTGAAAATTTGCACTTCTTAGCCCGTTTATACGTGTTTATACGTGTAAAATATCATTAGAATTCAATCCCCCCGGCTATGGCACGTAAACTAAAAATTTGAAAATTTGAACTTCTTAGCTTGTTTAAACGTGTTTGTACCTGTAAAAATGTATTTAAAATCAATCCCCCCGGCTATGGATCGAAATCTAAAAATTTGAAAATTTGGACTTCTTAGCCGGTATATACGTGTTTAGATGTGTAAAAATGCATGTGAATTCAATACACCCTGCTACGGCACGAAATCTAAAAATGTGAAAATTTGCACTTCTTAGCCGTTTATACATGTTTATACGTGTAAAATGCATGTGATTTCTATCCCCCGACTATGGAACGAAATCTAAAAATTTCAAAATTTGGACTTCTTAGCCCGTTATACGTATTTTACGTGTAAAATTTCATTAGAATTCAATCCCCCCGGCTATGGCACGTAATCTAAAAATTTGAAAATTTGAACTTCTAGTGTTTAAACGTGTTTGTACGTGTAAAAATGTATTTAAAATCAATCCCCCGGCTATGGCACGAAATCTAAAAATTTGCAAATTTGGACTTCTTAGCCCGTTTATACGTGTTTATACGTGTAAAATATCATTATAATTCAATCCCCCCGGCTATGGCACGAAATGTAAAAATTTGAAAATTTGTACTTCTTAGCTTGTTCAAACGTGTTTGTACGTGTAAAATGTATTTAAAATCAATCCCCCCGGCTATGGATCGAAATCTAAAAATTTGAAAATTTGGACTTCTTAGCCGGTATATACGTGTTTATATGTGTAAAAATGCATGTGAATTCAATACACCCGGCTACGGCACGAAATCTAAAAATGTGAAAATTTGCACTTCTTAGCCCGTTTATACGTGTTTATACGTGTAAAATATCATTATAATTCAATCCCCCCGGCTATGGCACGAAATGTAAAAATTTGAAAATTTGTACTTCTTAGCTTGTTCAAACGTGTTTGTACGTGTAAAAATGTATTTAAAATCAATCCCCCCGGCTATGGATCGAAATCTAAAAATTTGAAAATTTGGACTTCTTAGCCGGTATATACGTGTTTATATGTGTAAAAATGCATGTGAATTCAATACACCCGGCTACGGCACGAAATCTAAAAATGTGAAAATTTGCACTTCTTAGCCCGTTTATACGTGTTTATACGTGTAAAATATTAGAATTCAATCCCCCTGGCTATGGCGTAATCTAAAAATTTGAAAATTTGAACTTCTTAGCTTGTATAAACGTGGTTTGTACGTGTAAAAATGTATTTAAAATCAATCCCCCCGGCTATGTAACGAAATCTAAAAAATTTGAAAATTTGTACTTCTTAGATTGTTTAAACGTGTTTGTATGTGTAAAATGTATTTAAATTCAATCCTCCCGGCTATGGAACGAAATCTAAAAATTTCAAAATTTGGACTTCTTATCCTGTTTATACGTGTTTATACGTGTCAAAATGCATGTGAATTCAATCGCCCATGCTATGGCACGAAATCTAAAAATTTGAAAATTTGGACTTCATAGCTAGTTTATAAGTGTATGTACGTGTAAAATTTCATTTGAATTCAATCCCCCCTGCTATGGAACGAAATCTAAAAATTTGAATATTTAGACTTTTTAGCTGGTTTATACGTGTTTGTACGTGTAAAAATGTATTTGAATTCAATCCCTCCGGCTATGGAACGAAATCTAAAATTTGAAAATTTGGACTTCTAACCCGGTTATACGGGTCTATACGTGTAAAATTGTATTTGAATTTAATCCCACCGGCTATGGCACGAAATCTAAAAATTTCAAAATTTGGACTTCTTAGCCCGTTTATACGTTGTTTATACGTGTAAAATATCATTAGAATTCAATCCCCGCCGGCTATGGCACGTAATCTAAAAATTTGAAAATTTCAACTTCTTAGCTTGTTTAAACGTGTTTGTACGTGTAAAAATGTATTTAAAATCAATCCCCCGGCTATGGAACGAAATCTAAAAATTTGAAATTTGGACTTCTTAGCCGGTATATACGTGTTTATATGTGTAAAAATGTATTTGAATTCAATCCCTCCGGCTATGGAACGAATCTAAAAATTTGAAAATTTGGACTTCTAACCCGGTTTATACTTGTCTATACGTGTAAAAATGTATTTGAATTTAATCCCCCCGGCTATGGAACGAAATCTATAAATTTGAAAATTTGGTCTTCTTAGCCGGTTATACGTGTTTATACGTGTAAAATATCATTAGAATTCAATCCCCCCGGCTATGGCACGTAATCTAAAAATTTGAAAATTTGAACTTCTTAGCTTGTTTAACGGTTTGTACGTGTAAAAATGTATTTAAAATCATCCCCCCGGCTATGGAACGAATCTAAAATTTGAAAATTTGGACGTCTTAGCCGGTATATACGTGTTTATATGTGTAAAAATGCATGTGAATTCAATACACCCGGCTGCGGCACGAAATCTAAAATGTGAAAATTTGCACTTCTTAGACGGTTTATACGTGTTTATACGTGTAAAAATGCATGTGAACTCAATCCCCCCGGCTATGGCACGAAATCTAAAATTTTGAAAATTTGAACTTCTTAGCTTGTTTAAACGTGTTTGTACGTGTAAAAATATATTTGAATTTAATCCCACCGGCTATGGCACGAAATCTAAAAATTTGAAAATTTGGTCTTCTTAGCCCGGTTATACGTGTT
The DNA here is from genome assembly GCA_026168455.1 of Theocolax elegans. NCBI lineage: Eukaryota > Metazoa > Arthropoda > Insecta > Hymenoptera > Cerocephalidae > Theocolax > Theocolax elegans. Next base: position 19,783 of record JANSJX010000342.1, read on the forward strand.
TATACGTGTAAATATCATTAGAATCAATCCCCCCGCTATGGCACGTAATCTAAAAATTGAAATTTTTGAAATTCTTAGCTTGTTTAAAACGTGTTTGTACCTGTAAAAAATGTATTTAAAATCAATCCCCCGCTATGGAACGAAATCTAAAAATTTGAAAATTTGGACTTCTTCGCCGGTATATACGTGTTTAGATGTGTAAAAATGCATGTGAATTCAATACACCCGGCTACGGCACGAAATCTAAAAATGTAAAAATTTGCACTGCTTAGCCCGGTTATACGTGTTTATACTTGTAAAATATCATTAGAATTCAATCCCCCCGGCTATGGCACGTAATCTAAAAATTTGAAATTTTGAAATTCTTAGCTTGTTTAAAACGTGTTTGTACGTGTAAATATGTATTTAAAATCAATCCCCCCGCTAGGGAACGAAATCTAAAAAATTTGAAAATTTGGACTTCTTAGACCGTTTATACGTATTTATACGTGTAAAGTTGCATTAGAATTCAATCCCCCTGCTATGGCACGTAATATAAAAATTTGAAAATTTCAACTTCTTAGCTTGTTTAAACGTGTTTGTACGTGTAAAAATGTATTAAAATCAATCCCCCCGGCTATGGAACGAAATCTAAAAATTTGAAAATTTGGACTTCTTAGCCGGTATATACGTGTTTATATGTGTAAAAATGTATTTGAATTCAATCCCTCGGCTATGGAACGAAATCTAAAAATTTGAAAATTTGGACTTCTTAGACCGTTTATACGTATTTATACGTGTAAAGTTTCATTAGAATTCAATCCCCCCTGCTATGGCACGTAATATAAAAATTTGAAAATTTCAACTTCTTAGCTTGTTTAAACGTGTTGTACGTGTAAAAATGTATTTAAAATCAATCCCCCCGGCTATGGAACGAATCTAAAAATTTGAAAATTTGGACTTCTTAGCCGGTATATACGTGTTTATATGTGTAAAAATGTATTTGAATTCAATCCCTCCGGCTATGGAACGAAATCTAAAAATTTGAAAATTTGGACTTCTAACCCGGTTTATACGTGTCTATACGTGTAAAAATGTATTTGAATTTAATCCCCCCGGCTATGGAACGAAATCTATAAATTTGAAAATTTGGTCTTCTTAGCCCGGTTATACGTGTTTATACGTGTAAAATATCATTAGAATTCAATCCCCCCGGCTATGGCACGTAATCTAAAAATTTGAAAATTTGAACTTCTTAGCTTGTTTAAACGTGTTTGTACGTGTAAAAATGTATTTAAAATCAATCCCCCCGGCTATGGAACGAAATCTAAAAATTTGAAAATTTGGACGTCTTAGCCGGTATATACGTGTTTATATGTGTAAAAATGCATGTGAATTCAATACACCCGGCTGCGGCACGAAATCTAAAAATGTGAAAATTTGCACTTCTTAGACGGTTTATACGTGTTTATACGTGTAAAAATGCATGTGAACTCAATCCCCCCGGCTATGGCACGAAATCTAAAATTTTGAAAATTTGAACTTCTTAGCTTGTTTAAACGTGTTTGTACGTGTAAAAATATATTTGAATTTAATCCCACCGGCTATGGCACGAAATCTAAAAATTTGAAAATTTGGTCTTCTTAGCCCGGTTATACGTGTTTATACGTGTAAAATATCATTAGAATTCAATCCCCCCGGCTATGGCGCGTAATCTAAAAATTTAAAATTTTGAAATTCTTAGCTTGTTTAAACGTGTTTGTACGTGTAAAAATGTATTTAAAATCAATCCCCCCGGCTATGGAACGAAATCTAAAAATTTGGAAATTTGGACTTCTTCGCCGGTATATACGTGTTTAGATGTGTAAAAATGCATGTGAATTCAATACACCCGGCTACGGCACGAAATCTAAAAATGTAAAAATTTGCACTTCTTAGCCCGGTTATACGTGTTTATACTTGTAAAATATCATTAGAATTCAATCCCCCCGGCTATGGCACGTAATCTAAAAATTTGAAATTTTGAAATTCTTAGCTTGTTTAAACGTGTTTGTACGTGTAAATATGTATTTAAAATCAATCCCCCCGGCTATGGAACGAAATCTAAAAATTTGAAAATTGGACTCTTAGACCGTTTATACGTATTTATACGTGTAAAGTTTCATTAGAATTCAATCCCCCCTGCTATGGCACGTAATATAAAATTTTAAAAATTTGAACTTCTTAGCTTGTTTAAACGTGTTTGTACTTGTAAAAATGTATTTAAAAATCAATCCCCCCGGCTATTGAACGAAATCTAAAATTTGAAAATTTGGACTTCTTAGCCGGTATATACGTGTTTATACGTGTAAAAATGCATGTGAATTCAATACACCCGGCTACGGCACGAAATCTAAAAATGTGAAAATTTGCACTTCTTAGACGGTTTATACGTGTTTATACGTGTAAAAATGCATGTGAACTCAATCCCCCCGGCTATGGCACGAAATCTAAAAATTTGAAAATTTGAACTTCTTAGCTTGTTTAAACGTAATTGTACGTGTAAAAAGGTATTTAAATTCAATCCCCCTGGCTATGGAACGAATTCTAAAAATTTGAAAATTTGGACTTCTTAGCCGGTATATACGTGTTTATACGTGTAAAAATGCATGTGAATTCATCCCCCCGGCTATGGCACGAAATCTAAAAATTTGAAAATTTGGACTTCTAACCCGTTTATACGTGCTTATATGAGTAAAAATGCATGTGATTCTATCCCCCGGCTATGTAACGAAATCTAAAAATTCGAAAATTTGAACTTCTTAGCTTGTTTAAACGTGTTTGTACGTGTAAAAATGTATTTGAACTTAATCCCACCGGCTATGGCACGAAATCTAAAAATTTGAAAATTTGGACTTCTTAGCCCGTTTATACGTGTTTATACGTGTAAAATATCATTAGAATTCAATCCCCCCCGCTATGGCACGTAATCTAAAAATTTGAAAATTTGAACTTCTTAGCTTGTTTAAACGTGTTAGTACGTGTAAAAATGTATTTAAAATCAATCTCCCCGGCTATGGAACGAAATCTAAAAATTTGAAAATTTGGACTTCTTAGCCGGTATATACGTGATTATATGTGTAAAAATGCATGTGAATTCAATACACCCGGCTACGGCACGAAATCTAAAAATGTGAAAATTTGCACTTCTTAGCCCGTTTATACGTGTTTATACGTGTAAAATATCATTAGAATTCAATCCCCTTGGCTATGGCACGTAATCTAAAAATTTGAAAATTTGAACTTCTTAGCTTGTTTAAACGTGTTTGTACGTGTAAAATGTATTTAAAATCATCCCCCCGCTATGGACGAAATCTAAAATTTGAAAATTTGTACTTCATAGATTGTTTAAACGTGTTTGTATTGTAAAAATGTATTTAAATTCATCCTCCCGGCTATGGAACGAAATCTAAAAATTTCAAAATTTGGACTTCTTATCCTGTTATACGTGTTTATACGTGTCAAAAATGCATGTGAATTCAATCCCCATGCTATGGCACGAAATCTAAAATTTGAAATTTTGGACTTAATAGCTAGTTTATACGTGTTTATACGTGTTAAATGTATTTGAATTCAATCCCTCCGCTATGGAACGAAATCTAAAAATTTGAAAATTTGGACTTCTAACACGGTTATACGTGTCTATACGTGTAAAAATGTATTTGAATTTAATCCCACCGGCTATGGAACGAAATCTAAAAATTTGAAAATTTGGACATCTTAGCCCGTTATACGTGTTTATACGTGGTAAAATATCATTAGAATTCATCCCCCGCGGCTATGGCACGTAATCTAAAAATTGAAAATTTGAACTTCTTAGCTTGTTTAAACGTGTTTGTACGTGTAAAAATGTATTTAAAATCAATCCCCCCGGCTATGCAACGAAATCTAAAAATTTGAAAATTTGGACTTCTTAGCCGGTATATACTTGTTTAATATGTGTAAAAATGCATGTGAATTCAATACACCCGGCTGCGGCACGAAATCTAAAAATGTGAAAATTTGCACTTCTTAGACGGTTTATACGTGTTTATACGTGTAAAAATGCATGTGAACTCAATCCCCCCGGCTATGGCACGAAATCTAAAATTTGAAAATTTGAACTTCTTAGCTTGTTAAACGTGTTTGTACGTGTAAAAATATATTTGAATTTAATCCCACCGGCTATGGCACGAAATCTAAAATTTGAAAATTTGGTCTTCTTAGCCCGGTTATACGTGTTTATACGTGTAAAATATCATTAGAATTCAATCCCCCCGGCTATGGCACGTAATCTAAAATTTGAAAATTTGGACTTCTTAGCCGGTATATACGTGTTTATACGTGTAAAAATGCATGTGAATTCAATCCCCCGGCTATGGCACGAAATCTAAAAATTTGAAAATTTGACTTCTAACCCGGTTTATACGTGTTTATATGTGTAAAAATGCATGTGATTTCTATCCCCCCGGCTATGGAACGAAATCTAAAAATTCGAAAATTTGAACTTCTTAGCTTGTTTAAACGTGTTTTTGACGTGTAAAAATCGTATTTGAACTTAATCCCACCGGCTATGCACGAAATCTAAAAATTTGAAACTTTGGACTTCTTAGCCGTTTATACGTGTGTCTACGTGTAAAATACATTAGAATTCAATCCCCCCGCTATGGCACGTAATCTAAAATTTGAAATTTGAACTTCTTAGCTTGTTTAAACGTGTTTGTACGTGTAAAAAGTATTTTAAAATCAATCTCCCCGGTATGGAACGAAATCTAAAATTTGAAATTTTGGACTTCTTAGCGGTATATACGTGATCTATGTGTAAAAATGCATGTGAATTCAATACACCCGGGCAACGGCACGAGAATCTAACCCTGTGAAAATTTGCACTTCTTAGCCCGGTATACGTGTTTATACTTGTAAAATATCATTAGAATTCAATCCCCTTGGCTTATGGCACGTAATCCTAAAAATTTGAAAATTTGAACTTCTTAGCTTGTTTAACGTGTTTGTACGTGTAAAATGTATTTAAAATCAATCCCCCGGCTATGGAACGAAATCTAAACATTGAAAATTTGTACTTCATAGATGTTTAACGTGTTTGTATGTGTAAAGTTTATTAAATTCAATCCTCCCGGCTATGGAACGAAATCTAAAATTTAAAATTTGGACTTCTTATCCTGTTTATACGTGTTTATACGTGTCAAAATGCATGTGAATTCAATCCCCCATGCTATGGCACGAAATCTAAAATTTGAAATTTGGACTTCATAGCTAGTTTATACGTGTTTATACGTGTTAAAATGTATTTGAATTCAATCCCTCCGGCTATGGAACGAAATCTAAAAATTTGAAATTTGGACTTCTAACACGGTTTATACGTGTCTATACGTGTAAAAATGTATTTGAATTTAATCCCACCGGCTATGGAACGAAATCTAAAATTTGAAAATTGGACATTCTTAGCCCGGTTATACGTGTTTATACGTGTAAAATATCATTAGAATTCAATCCCCCCGGCTATGGCACGTAATCTAAAAATTTGAAAATTTGAACTTCTTAGCTTGTTTAAACGTGTTTTGTACGTGTAAAATGTATTTAAAATCAATCCCCCCGGCTATGCAACGAAATCTAAAAATTTGAAAATTTGGACTTCTTAGCCGGTATATACGGTTTATATGTGTAAAATGCATGTGAATTCAATACACCCGGCTGCGGCACCGAAATCTAAAAATGTGAAATTTGCACTTCTTAGACGGTTTATACGTGTTTATACGTGTAAAAATGCATGTGAACTCAATCCCCCGGCTATGGCACGAAATCTAAAATTTTGAAAATTTGAACTTCTTAGCTTGTTTAAACGTGTTTGTACGTGTAAAATATATTTGAATTTAATCCCACCGGCTATGGCACGAAATCTAAAAATTTGAAATTTGGTCTTCTTAGCCCGGTTATACGTGTTTATACGTGTAAAATATCATTAGAATTCAATCCCCCCGGCTATGGCACGTAATCTAAAAATTTGAAATTTTGAAATTCTTAGCTTGTTTAAACGTGTTTGTACCTGTAAAAATGTATTTAAAATCAATCCCCCGGCTATGGAACGAAATCTAAAAATTTGAAAATTTGGACTTCTTCGCCGGTATATACGTGTTTAGATGTGTAAAAATGCATGTGAATTCAATACACCCGGCTACGGCACGAAATCTAAAATGTAAAAATTTGCACTTCTTAGCCGGTTATACGTGTTTATACTTGTAAAATATCATTAGAATTCAATCCCCCCGGCTATGGCACGTAATCTAAAAATTTGAAATTTTGAAATTCTTAGCTTGTTTTAAACGTGTTTGTACGTGTAAATATGTATTTAAATCAATCCCCCCGGCTATGGAACGAAATCTAAAAATTTGAATATTTAGACTTTCTTAGCCTGGTTTATACGTGTTTAGTACGTGTAAAATGTATTCTGAATTCAATCCCCCTGCTATGGCACGTAATATAAAATTTTAAAAATTTGAACTTCTTAGCTTGTTTAAACGTGTTTGTACTTGTAAAAATGTATTTAAAATCAATCCCCCCGGCTATTGAACGAAATCTAAAAATTTGAAAATTTGGACTTCTTAGCCGGTATATACGTGTTTATACGTGTAAAAATGCATGTGAATTCAATACACCCGGCTACGGCACGAAATCTAAAAATGTGAAAATTTGCACTTCTTAGACGGTTTATACGTGTTTATACGTGTAAAAATGCATGTGAACTCAATCCCCCCGGCTATGGCACGAAATCTAAAAATTTGAAAATTTGAACTTCTTAGCTTGTTTAAACGTAATTGTACGTGTAAAAATGTATTTAAATTCAATCCCCCTGGCTATGGAACGAAATCTAAAAATTTGAAAATTTGGACTTCTTAGCCGGTATATACGTGTTTATACGTGTAAAAATGCATGTGAATTCAATCCCCGGCTATGGCACGAAATCTAAAAATTTGAAATTTGGACTTCTAACCCGGTTTATACGTGCTTATATGAGTAAAAATGCATGTGATTTCTATCCCCCCGGCTATGTAACGAAATCTAAAAATTCGAAAATTTGAACTTCTTAGCTTGTTTAAACGTGTTTGTACGTGTAAAAATGTATTTGAACTTAATCCCACCGGCTATGGCACGAAATCTAAAAATTTGAAAATTTGACTTCTTAGCCCGTTTATACGTGTTTATACGTGTAAAATATCATTAGAATTCAATCCCCCCGCTATGGCACGTAATCTAAAAATTTGAAAATTTGAACTTCTTAGCTTGTTTAAACGTGTTGTACGTGTAAAAATGTATTTAAAATCAATCTCCCCGGCTATGGACGAAATCTAAAATTTGAAAATTTGGACTTCTTAGCCGGTATATACGTGATATATGTGTAAAAATGCATGTGAATTCAATACACCCGGCTACGGCACGAATCTAAAAATGTGAAAATTTGCACTTCTTAGCCCGTTTATACGTGTTTATACGTGTAAAATATCATTAGAATTCAATCCCCTTGGCTATGGCACGTAATCTAAAAATTTGAAAATTGAACTTCTTAGCTTGTTTAAACGTGTTTGTACGTGTAAAAATGTATTTAAAATCAATCCCCCCGGCTATGGAACGAATCTAAAAATTTGAAAATTTGTACTTCATAGATTGTTTAACGTGTTTGTATGTGTAAAAATGTATTTAAAATCAATCCCCCCGGCTATGGAACGAATCTAAAAATTTCAAAATTTGGACTTCTTATCCTGTTTATACGTGTTATACGTGTCAAAATGCATGTGAATTCAATCCCCCATGCTATGGCACGAAATCTAAAAATTTGAAAATTGGACTTAATAGCTAGTTTATACGTGTTTATACGTGTTAAAATGTATTTGAATTCAATCCCTCCGGCTATGGAACGAATCTAAAAATTTGAAAATTTGTACTTCATAGATTGTTTAAACGTGTTTGTATGTGTAAAAATGTATTTAAATTCAATCCTCCCGGCTATGGAACGAAATCTAAAAATTTCAAAATTTGGATTCTTATCCTGTTTATACGTGTTTATACGTGTCAAAATGCATGTGAATTCAATCCCCCATGCTATGGCACGAGAATCTAAAAATTTGAAAATTTGGATTATATAGCTAGTTTATACGTGTTTATACGTGTTAAAATGTATTTGCATTCAATCCCTCCGGCTATGGAACGAAATCTAAAATTTGAAAATTTTGGACTTCTAACACGGTTATACGTGTCCTATACGTGGTAAAAATGTATTTGAATTTAACTCCCACCGGCTATGGAACGAAATCTTAAAAATTTGAAAATTTGGACTTCTTTAGCCCGGTTATTACGGGTTTATACGTGTAAAATATCATTAGAATTCAATCCCCCCGGGTATGGCACGTAATCTAAAAATTTGAAAATTTGAACTTCTTAGCTTGTTTAAACGTGTTTGTACGTGTAAAAATGTATTTAAAATCAATCCCCCCCGGCTATGCAACGAAATCTAAAATTTGAAAATTTGGACTTCTTAGCCGGTATATACGTGTTTATATGTGTAAAAATGCTGTGAATTCAATACACCCGGCTGCGGCACGAAATCTAAAAATGTGAAAATTTGCATCTTAGACGGTTTATACGTGTTTATACGTGTAAAAATGCATGTGAACTCAATCCCCCCGGCTATGGCACGAAATCTAAAATTTTGAAAATTTGAACTTTTAGCGTTGTTAAACGTGTTTGTACGTGTAAAAATATATTTGAATTAATCCCACCGGCTATGGCACGAAATCTAAAAATTTGAAAATTTGGTCTTCTTAGCCCGGTTTACGTGTTTATACGTGTAAAATATCATTAGAATTCAATCCCCCGGCTATGGCACGTAATCTAAAAATTTGAATTTTGAAATTCTTAGCTTGTTTAAACGTGTTTGTACTGTAAAAATGTATTTAAAATCAATCCCCCCGGCTATGGAACGAAATCTAAAATTTGAAAATTTGGACTTCTTCGCCGGTATATACGTGTTTAGATGTGTAAAATCATGTGAATTCAATACACCCGCGCTACGGCACGAAATCTAAAAATGTAAAATTTGCACTTCTTAGCCGGTTATACGTGTTTATACTTGTAAAATATCATTAGAATTCAATCCCCCCGGCTATGGCACGTAATCTAAAAATTTGAAATTTTGAAATTCTTAGCTTGTTTAAACGTGTTTGTACGTGTAAATATGTATTTAAAATCAATCCCCCCGGCTATGGAACGAAATCTAAAAATTTGAAAATTTGGACTTCTTAGACCGTTTATACGTATTTATACGTGTAAATTTCATTAGAATTCAATCCCCCCTGCTATGGCACGTAATAAAATTTTAAAAATTGAACTTCTTAGCTTGTTTAAACGTGTTTGTACTTGTAAAATGTATTTAAAATCAATCCCCCCGCTATTGAACGAAATCTAAAAATTTGAAAATTTGGACTTCTTAGCCGGTTATATACGTGTTTAATACGTGTAAAAATGCATGTGAATCAATCCACCCGGCTACGGCACGAAATCTAAAAATGTGAAAATTTGCACTTCTTAGACGGTTTATACGTATTATACGTGTAAATTTCATTAGAATTCAATCCCCCCTGCTATGGCACGTAATAAAATTTTAAAAATTTGAACTTCTTAGCTTGTTTAAACGTGTTTGTACTTGTAAAATGTATTTAAAATCAATCCCCCCGGCTATTGAACGAAATCTAAAAATTTGAAAATTTGGACTTCTTAGCGGTATATACGTGTTTATACGTGTAAAAATGCATGTGAATTCAAAAACCGGCTACGGCACGAAATCTAAAAATGTGAAAATTTGCACTTCTTAGACGGTTTATACGTGTTTATACGTGTAAAAATGCATGTGAACTCAATCCCCCCGGCTATGGCACGAAATCTAAAATTTGAAAATTTGAACTTCTTAGCTTGTTTAAAAGTAATTGTACGTGTAAAAATGTATTTAAATTCAATCCCCCTGGCTATGGAACGAAATCTAAAAATTTGAAAATTTGGACTTCTTAGCGGTATATACGTGTTTATACGTGTAAAAATGCATGTGAATTCAATCCCCCCGGCTATGGCACGAAATCTAAAATTTGAAAATTTGGACTTCTAACCCGGTTTATACGTGCTATATGAGTAAAAATGCATGTGATTTCTATCCCCCGGCTATGTAACGAAATCTAAAAATTCGAAAATTTGAACTTCTTAGCTGTTTAAAGTGTTTGTACGTGTAAAAATGTATTTGAACTTAATCCCACCGGCTATGGCACGAAATCTAAAATTTGAAAATTTGGACTTCTTAGCTTGTTTAAAAGTGTTTATACGTGTAAAAATGCATGTGATTCAATCCCCGCCTATGGCACGAATCTAAAAATTTGAAAATTTGGACTTCTAACCGGTGTTTAGTGTCTACGTGTAAAAATGATTTGAATCAATCCCCCCGGCTATGGCACGAACATCTAAAAATTTGAAAATTTGCAACTTAGCCGGTTATACGTGTTTATACGTGTAAAAATGCATGTGAATTCAATCCCTCCGGTGTGGAGCGAAATCTAACAATTTCCAAATTTGGGCTTAAGCAGGTTATACGTGTTTACATGTAAAAATGCATGTGAATTAAATACCCCCTATGGAACGAACTTAAAAAATTTGAAAGTTGGACTTCTAGCAGTTTATAACGTGTTTGTACGTGTAAAAATCATAAATACCCCCGGCTATGGAACGAAATCTAAAAATTTGAAAATTTGGACTTCTAGCCGGTTTATACGTGATATACGTGTAAAAATGCAGTGAATTAAATACCCCCGGCTATGGAACGAAATCTAAAAATTTGAAAATTTGGACTTCTAGCCTGGTTTATAGGTATACGTGTAAAATCATGTAAATTCAATCCCCCCGGCTATGGAACGAAATCTAAAAATTTGAAAATTTGGACTTCTAAGCCGGTTTATACTGTATATACGTGTAAAAATGCATGTGAATTCAATCCCCCCGGCTATGAACGAAATCTAAAATTTGAAAATTTGGACTTCTAACCCGGTTTACGTGTTTATAGTGTAAAAATGCATGTGAATTCTATACCCCGCTTGGCACGAATCTAAAATTTGAAAATTTGGACTCTTAGCCTTTATACTGTTTATACGTGTAAAATAATCATGTGAATTCAATCCCCCCGGCTAAGGCACGTAATCTAAAAATTTGAAAATTGGACTCTTAGCTTGTTTATACGTTTGTACGTGTAAAAATATTTGAATTCAATCCCCCCGGCTACGGCACGAAATCTAAAAATGTGAAAATTTGCACTTCTTAGACGGTTTATACGTGTTTATACGTGTAAAAATGCATGTGAACTCAATCCCCCCGGCTATGGCACGAAATCTAAAATTTGAAAATTTGAACTTCTTAGCTTGTTTAAACGTAATTGTACGTGTAAAAATGTATTTAAATTCAATCCCCCTGGCTATGGAACGAAATCTAAAAATTTGAAAATTTGGACTTCTTAGCCGGTATATACGGTTATACGTGTAAAAATGCATGTGAATTCAATCCCCCCGGCTATGGCACGAAATCTAAAAATTTGAAAATTTGGACTTCTAACCCGGTTTATACGTGCTTATATGAGTAAAAATGCATGTGATTTCTATCCCCCCGGCTATGTAACGAAATCTAAAAATTCGAAAATTTGAACTTCTTAGCTGTTTAAACGTGTTTGTACGTGTAAAAATGTATTTGAACTTAATCCCACCGGCTATGGCACGAAATCTAAAATTTGAAAATTTGGACTTCTTAGCTGTTAAAAGTGTTTATACGTGTAAAAATGCATGTGAATTCAATCCCCGCCTATGGCACGAAATCTAAAAATTTGAAAATTTGGACTTCTAACCCGGTTTATACGTGTCTACACGTGTAAAAATGTATTTGAATTCAATCCACCGGCTATGGCACGACATCTAAAAATTTGAAAATTTGCACTACTTAGCCGGTTATACGTTTATACGTGTAAAAATGCATGTGAATTCAATCCCTCCGGCTGTGGAGCGAAATCTAACAATTTCCAAATTTGGGTTCTAAGCAGGTTATACGTGTTTATACATGTAAAAATGCATGTGAATTAAATACCCCCGGCTATGGAACGAACTTTAAAAATTGAAAGTTGGACTTTTAGCATGTTTATACGTGTTTACATGTAAAAATGCATGTGAATTAAATACCCCCGGCTATGGAACGAAATCTAAAATTTGAAAATTTGGACTTCTAGCGGTTTATACGTGATATACGTGTAAAAATGCATGTGAATTAAATACCCCTGGCTTCGAACGAAATCTAAAAATTTGAAAATTTGGACTTCATAGCTGGTTTATGTGTATGTACGTGTAAAATTCATTTAAATTCAATCCCCCCGGCTATGGAACGAAATCTAAAAATTTGAAAATTTGGACTTCTTAGCCGGTTTATACGTCTTATAGATGTAAAAATGCATGAATTCTATCCCCAGGCTATGGAACGAAATCTAAAAATTTGAAAATTTGGACTTCTTGCTTGTTTAAACGTTATACGTGTAAAAATGTATTGAACTTAATCCACCGGCTATGGCACGAATCTAAAAATTTGAAAATTTGGACTTCTTAGTTGTTTAAAAGTGTTTATACGTGTAAAAATGCATGTGAATTCAATCCCCCGGCCGTCGAACTAGGCACTAAAAACTCCAACGGAGAGTCACTCTCATTGCTAAGAGAAGATACCGGTTTATAGTAGAGAAAAGCACTACTTTCGATAGATGTCTGTGTCAGAGGAACGGCGAAAAGATCCAATTCGCTCTTCATACGCTCCCCACTGCAAGCGTGTAAATACGCCATTTTTGCACTAAGTTATCTAGGTCCAAATATGTCTGTTACACTTCTAATCGTTTTCTTTTTTTTCCTTGAGGTAGCACGCCTTATTCTTTTATTCTTCAAAACACCTCTTCTTCTTCT
>JANSJX010000343.1:0-32711 GCA_026168455.1 Theocolax elegans
TGTAGGAAGTCCGGTACCGAGAACGTGCACCAGCCTTTATTCCACGGAAAATCGAGCTTGGCTGAATACGTACGCGACTCGAATCTAACAATTCTTTCTTTCAATTGCGCGATTGTCCCGGATATCGCTGAGTCCAAATTCGCGAATTCTGTCCAGTACTCCATTATCTACGTCCAAAGAACATTGTTATTCAATGGGCTGGATTAAAATATTTAAATAATATAAATAAAAGGTAGACGGTTATGTCGAATAAAATTCAATTTATTTTCTTAAAAAGAGATGACATTACCTATATTAGAGTAGCCAAAGAACTGAACCTCCACGCGCTAATACACGCACTTTTTATACACGTATTCTCCTCTTGCGCCTAATTTTCTACGAATTTCTCCGCTATCGCGGGTCATACTGCCCCTCCAAACTCTCGTGGTCTCGCAACTCAAAGTGCGGTATCGACTATTCGAGTAGTCGTTAATTTTGTTATTCGTGTAAACAAAATTCTATGACTGTATATCCAGTCCATAATCTGATTTCGAAAATCCGTAGCCTTTTCGCAAAGAAAATCGTAGTCCCGAGAGAATCCACTTTTGAGAAACAAGTTCTCCCGGCAGTGTACGGCATATTCTCGAGATTAACAACTTTCCGAAATCAAAAATGCTACTATTTTCCCGGCACAGCACGGCATAGGCGAGAGCTTGAAGAACATCATTTTCATTCAATTTTATATTATCATTGTTCAATTTTAAAGTAACGATTAAAATAAATATAAAATATACGAATTCCATGGCAACTCTTTACAAATATTTAACTTAAACATAATTAACCAATAAGTCTACTTATATCGGGACTATGTAAATAACCTATCAAATCTAAAGATTTAAAAGCAATGACAGCATTTTCGCAACTTTGTCGCGAATTGAATTAATGTTATTTTTCGCGAACCAATCGATGGTAGATTTTTCAGATCATTTACAATATTTTCAGCTAAAATTTGTTTATTGCCATAATGCAAATCCAACGTCCGAATTACAGCTCCCGCATCGCGACTTGTAACTAAAAGAGTTTGCACAATGTCGCGAGCTTCTCCTCTCAATGCTTGGAACAATCGAGCCATATTTTCGCGATCGCTGTAACCGCCTAATTCTGAGGATAAAGTGTAAGCCTCTTTAAAATGCAACCATTCTAGTGGCTCACCCGAAAAAATTGGCAAACTTTTTGCGGTCGTTAAACGATTAACTAATCTCGAATTTCCTTCGGTTAAGGACGCTTCGCGTACAGAATTTAACGTTCTTTCTAGAACTTCTGCGAATCTCAAAGCGGGATCAGAATCAATAAACCGTTGTGATCTCACCGGTAACTCAGTACTGTGAAGAATCGGAACATCGCCGTTGACACCACTGCGAGTCGTTTCTCGGTCCTCGGAGGTCGACCGCGATGATGGCTCAGCTGCAGAAAGCTGGGCTTCGTCTACTTGTAGTATGTTGTCGTATTCTACGTCCTGAGTGGTTGGGATGAAGTTGTCAGTTCTCGCAGATATCGTTGTCTTCGCAGATTTTTTCCTCTTATTTGCGGCCTCGATTGAAGCCATTTGAGTAGATTTGTTCCTCATAGACATCCTTCTCTTTGGTTCTGCATGAACTATAGCAGCTGCTTTTCGTTTCGGTGGCATTGTTGCTCGATGATTAAAGAAGTGAAACAAACTATATTAGAAATTTATTAAATTCTATTCAAAAATTATAATTTTAATCCCAGCTTTTCCGGAAATAAGTCCCGGGTTTCGGCACCAATTTGTTATTCAATGGGCTGGGATTAAAATATTTAAATAAATATTAATAAAAGGTAAGTCGGTTAATGTCAAATAAAATTCAATTAATTTTCTTAAAAAGAGAATGACATTACCTATATTAGAGTAGCCAAAGAACTGAACCTCCACGCGCTAATACACGCACTTTTTATACACGTATTCTCCTCTTGCGCCTAATTTTCTACGAATTTCTCCGCTATCGCGGGTCATACTGCCCCTCCAAACTCTCGTGATCTCGCAACTCAAAATGCGGTATCGACTATTCGAGTAGTCGTTAATTTTGTTTATTCGTGTAAACAAAATTCTATGACTGTATATCCAGTCCACAATCTGATATCGAAAACCCGTAGCCTTTTTGCAAAGAAAATCGTAGTCCCAAGAGAATCCACTTTTGAGAAACAAGTTCTCCCGGCAGTGTACGGCATATTCTTGAGATTTACAACTTTCCGAAATCAAAAATGTTACTATTTTCCCGGCACAGCACGGCATAGGCGAGAGCTTGAAGAACATCATTTTCATTCAATTTTATACTATCATTGTTCAATTTTAAAGTAACGATTAAAATAAATTATAAAATATACGAATTCCATGGAAACTCTTTACAAATATTTAACTTAAACATAATTTTAACACTAGATAAACATTAATTAATTAAGTGTCGGAATAAAATATAAAAATAAAAAATGAACTGTATTTTTCGATAGTTACATTATTTTGATCGTCTTTCGAAACCATTCGTCGAACGCAAAACATAAAACATTCAACATTTCGTAGGTATTATTTTGGCAGTATCAGTTAACATAAGATTGATCGGTTTCGCTTGAATTTATACTTATATATAAACTAACGTAGTATTCAGAATTTATTAATCTTAACAATATTTGTAACTAAATTTAACTAAGTTATACAATCACAAGAAATAATTATATTTTATTGATTTATTACATTATTATTATAAAAACCTATTGTCAATCCGTTACATCCTCCTCCCCGTACAAAATTAAGTTTAATTTTGTACTTCATTTGTATCTAAAAGTTTTATTAATTTACGTGTAGGACGTACAAGGATCCCCATAGGAGTACGAATTTCCACCATTCTTACTTGTCCATCGGTACTCGGAAAAACTTTAATAACCGTTCCTTTTCGCCAACAGTTTCTCGGTGCTTGTAAGTCGATTATTAAAACTATATCATTAACTTTTATAGGTTTTTCCGAGCTTGTCCATTTTTTTCGCGGTATTAACGTTGGCAAATATTCGCGTAACCAACGTTTCCAAAATGTATCGGCAAAACTTTGTGCTATTCGGTACTGTTTTCGTAAATTTATATTATTTGCATCATATTTGCCTAATTCTATTGCGCCGGATGACGAACCTAGTAAAAACTGATTAGGAGTAAGCGCTTCTTTATCACGCGTATCTAAAGATACATGTGTGAGCGGGCGCGAATTGACGGAATGTTCAATTTCAGTTAACAAAGTTACCAAAACTTCTTCACTAGGTGTTTGTGCACGTAATATCAAATTCAAAGATGTTTTTACGGTACGAATTAATCGCTCCCAAGCTCCCCCCATGTGTGGAGCCTCGGGAGGATTAAAACGTCATTCTATGCGTTTAGTTAAAGCGAGTCCTGCAATTTTGTCTTTATCTATTTCTGATATCTCATTGATTAACTCTTTACTTGCCCCGCGAAAATTAATTCCATTGTCACTATATAAAACTAAAGGCGATCCTCTTCGAGCAGCCATTCGCTGAAGAGCCATAATTGCAGAACTAGTAATCAAACTATGTGCGAGTTCTAAATGTAATGCTCTTGTCGTGAGACAAGTAAATAAAACTCCCCACCGTTTTTATATTCACCTTCCAATCTATACGTTCATCGGCCCAAAGTAATCGATACCGCAATGACTAAACGGTCTATGACGAATAGCTAATCGGCCCGCCGGTAGCGCTGCCATTAAAGGGTTAAGCGGTTTTCCTTTTCGTAATCGACAAACAATGCAACGACTTTCAATCGAACGCAAAGCATTTCTTAGTCCGAATATATAATATTTTTGCCGTAGTTCGTTATAAACCGTATTATTACTACCGTGATAGTAACATCGGTGACATTCCGCAATTAAAAATTTAGTTGCAAAATGCTTACTTTCGAGTATTATCGGGTGATTTTCGAACTCGTTAGAAGAAACTAATGTAGCACGTCCGTTAGATCTTAATATGCCGTACTCATCTAAATACGGTTTTAATGTTAATAATTTACTATTTTTATTAATTTCTTTGTTAGCTTGTAATACACGTATTTCAGAGTAAAAAAATTCAAATTGTATAATACGAAACCAAAAATGCTCGCATTTATTTATAATAACAATAGAAGCACAAGCCCGAGGTCTTTTTAACCAATGATCAAATGCTCTTAGAACTCGCCGTGCGTATACAAGTAATCCCCGCCATCCTAGTAACCTTATCGCGATAGGTAATTGAATCGTTGTAACATTTATATTAAATACAGTTCCTTTTCTTAATTCAAGATTTTCTATAGACGCTTTTTCCTTTTGACTTAAAGACTTTTCAACTGGCCAATCGGTCTCGGGATGTTGCAAAAATAATGGCCCATCAAACCATCGAATATTATTATTAAGTGCTTCTTTCGCGCGACGTGTCGCATCGTCAGCTGGATTCTGACTCGACGGAACCTAACGCCATTCAGAAGGTTTTGTTAGTTCGCATATTTTTCCCAATCTATGCGCTACAAATAATTGTCGTTTTCGCAGTTCGGATCTAATCCAACAAAGTACGGTCGCGGAATCTGACCAGAAAAAACGTTGCGAAATTGCGATTTGTAATTCGCTTTGAACAAAAGATGCTACTCTTGCACCGATTAATGCAGCTTGAAGTTCTAATCTTGGTATCGATAACGGTTTCATAGGAGCGATTCTACTCTTTGACATAAGTAACGAAACTCGAGCTCGGTCTTCGTTGTTTTCAAAACGTAAATAGACTGCCGCTGCGTAAGCTGATAAACTGGCGTCACAGAACACATGCAATTGTACCGTTGAATCCCCGATATTTAATGGTGAAAAACAACGAGGAATACGACATTCTTTTAAACAATCAAGTTTTTTAATCCAATTTAACCAAGTAATATGTTCTTCGTCTCTTACATTATCATCCCAATTAATTCCACTTCTCCATATCTCTTGCATTAATAATTTTGATATTAAAGTAAAAGGCGCAAGAAGGCCGAGCGGATCGAAAATTGATATTATTACTCGCAATATTTCTCGTTTAGTCGGTTTTTTATCTCCGTTTATTATTTCTTTCGGAATTTTAGAAAATTCAACGTTAAAAGTTAATTCATCCGTTCGCGTATCCCAAAACATGCCTAATATTTTTTCTCCTCCCCGATCGCATAACCGTATTTTCTGCTTATTTATAGATTGATTTAATTTTGTAGCATTTTCTAAGACTGACGCAATGTTAGATGCCCAGCCATGCATCTCAAATCCGGCTGCCGAATTTATTTGAATTACATTTTTAACAAGTTTTAGAGCTTCTTCTTTTGTATTTACGCTTGTTAAAAAGTCGTCCATATAACTATCGTCAATTATTCTTTTAGAAGCAAGCGGATAAAATTCGGCAAAAAATTCAGCATTTTTATTTTTTATGTAAATTGCATTGCATGGTGACGATTTTGCGCCGAAAATTAAACTTGACATTTCATAGACATTAGGTTTTCTATGCCTATCTTGTCCACGCCATAAAAATCGTTTCCCACCGCGATCATTCTCGACTACTTTGACTCGTAAAAACATATCAGCAATATCGGATTTCAAATCAATATTATACCTCCTAAAACGTATTAATACACCGGGAAGAAATTGTAGTAAATCCGGGCCAGCTTCTAATTGATCATTCAAACTAATACCATTACTTTTTGCCGCGACATCAAACACGAGTTGCACTTTGTCCGGTTTATTCTTATTAAAAGCACCGAAGTGCGGTAAATACCTACCAAATTCTTGAATTTTCTAATTTTTCATTCGATTTTACAGTGTAACCGGAATAAAAAAATCGCTGCATTTCTTTATAGTACAATTTAGCATATACAGGATCGCGATCTAATCTTTTTTCCAAAAGGCGTAATCTTTTTTCAGCTACTGGCAAACTATTAATATTGTAAGGTAAATTATTTTTCCACAATAACCCAGTTTCCCAAAATTTACCCTTTTTTCTCGTAGTTTTTTCTAGGAGTTGTAAAACTTGATCGTATTCATTTTTTTGTTTCATATGGATATTAATTCCTATAAACTCTATGTCAAAGTATTGTTTAATAATATCATCCAGCGATAATTTGGCAACGCATAAATCGACCACGCTATGCGTACTTTCGAGAGCGTCTCTCAAAGTCTCCTTTGTATTCAACGTCCCTCTCGTCGACCTTGCAATACGATCTGCGGACCCATGCAACGACCAACCGAGTAAAGAGCGAGAGAGTACGAAGTTTGTTTTTTCTATCTCTATTAGTTCTCGCGTAACTATTAAACGCCAATTGTCTTGTCCCATCAAGATTTTAACTTTTTTTTTTTTTTTTTTTTTATGTTATTTAACGTCGCTCTATTTATGCTGCCAGGGCTAATCAGCGACGGAGGTGAACGGTGTGTCTGTAATCAAAGCACATGTAGTTGAAACAGTGGTGCTTGTGTCCATCGGAAGATATCATCGGTCACTGTAATTAGTCTAATAATTACAGTTTCCTGTCCTCCCGATGGAACCACCGCGATCCTCTTTACATCTTCGCGTCCCTAACGTTCCCTATAGTTCAGATGCCCGTGCCTCCCATGCACTGACAAAGTGACAAGTGCACGAAACGCACGCGCACCTGAACTGGCGTCACATTATAGTGACACGCCGAGCCAGTGAGTCGCGGTGTTCGAAAAATGCACATGAAAAAATTTTCAGAGGTACACGTCTGGGATCGAACCCACGACCCTCGGTGTGAGAGTCGGGAGCTCTACCCATGAGCCACCGCGGCTCTTAAGATTTTAACTTGAGCTTCATAATATGGTTCGATTTTTACATAATTTATGATTTTCTTTATTTCATCGGTCAAATTAATATCTATTGTTTGCGATGGAAATTTTACATTCTCTGCGGTTATAGCATGATTAACTTTATTTTCACCAAATTCTCCCAACAGTTTAAAATCGACCTTTTTGCAGTTTTCTAATAATACCTTTTCTGTACCTATACCTTCAAGTGAAACGTTAATTTGATTTCCTTGTAAACCTGTATCTAATGCCAGTTTTTTATCTATTATAGTGATCGTAGAACCTTCGTCTAGTAAAGCAAACGTATTTATATTTGATTTTGGACCTAGTAAACGAACAGGCAAGATTTTTAAATATACTTGATTTAGTCATGCCGATAAGTCTATATTACTTGATGCATTCGCGGCGTTAACATTTCGAGTTTGCTTATTCGATACATGTTTATTTAAACTTAATTCTCGTGGATTTTTATTTAAGTAATTTGCAAAATGAAGTAGTTTGTGATGCGCTTTTTTACATACAGGACGTTTTGTATATCGACATTTATTAGCCAAGTGTCCGTTTCTCAAGCAACAAAAACACAAATGATATTTTCTAACTATCGCCCAACGATTATCGGTTGTTTCTCGGGTAAAATTCGTACACTCCCATGGAGAATGTTTCCCTTGCTTACAAATAATACAAGCACGTTCCCTATTAACATTATTACTAACGCTAAAAGTATCGTCAGAACTGTTTCCAGCCGATTCGAAAATTTCATTTGCGGCGTATACCATACCTACTCGCGTGTCGTGTTTATTTCTTCTGCACTTCTAGATCTAACAAACCCGCAGCTGACGCAAGTTCTGCTTCGTTATATAGAAAGTCGCTCAGTTTTTCTAATAATGATTTATCATTTGATACAGAAGCTACATATCTATTATAAGAATACTTTAAAGCAGAAGGTAATTTAGTACCAATAAGTCTACTTATATCGGGACTATGTAAATAACCTATCAAATCTAAAGATTTAAAAGCAATGACAGCATTTCGCAACTTTGTCGCGAATTGAATTAATGTTATTTTTCGCGAACCAATCGATGGTAGATTTTTCAAATCATTTACAATACTTTCAGCTAAACTTTGTTTATTGCCATAATGCAAATCCAACGTCCGAATTACAGCTCCCGCATCGCGACTTGTAACTAAAAGAGTTTGCACAATTTCGCGAGCTTCTCCTCTCAATGCTTGGAACAATCGAGCCATATTTTCGCGATCGCTGTAACCGCCTAATTCTGAGGATAAAGTGTGAGTCTCTTTAAAATGCAATCATTCTAGTGGCTCACCCGAAAAAATTGGCAAACTTTTTGCGGTCGTTAAACGATTTACTAATCTAGAATTTCCTTCGGTTAAGGACGCTTTGCGTACAGAATTTAACGTTCTTTCTAAAACTTCTGCGAATCTCAAAGCGGGATCAGAATCAATAAACCGTTGTGATCTCACGGGTAACTCAGTACTGTGAAGAATCGGAACATCGCCGTTGATACCACTACGAGCAGTTTCTCGGTCCTCGGAGGTCGACCGCGATGATGGCTCAGCTGCAGAAAGCTGGGCTTCGTCTACGTGTAGTATGTTGTCGTATTCTACGTCCTGAGTGGTTGGGATGAAGTTGTCAGTTCTCGTAGATATCGTTGTCTTTGCAGATTTTTTCCTCTTATTTGCGGCCTCGGTTGAAGCCAGTTGAGTAGATTTGTTCCTCATAGACATCCTTCTCTTTGGTTCTGCATGAACTATTGCAGCTAGTTTTCGTCTCGGTGGCATTGTTGCTCGATGATTAAAGAAGTGAAACAAACTATATTAGAAATTTATTAAATTATATTCAAAAATTATAATTTTAATCCCAGCTTTTCCGGAAATAAATCCCGGGTTTCGGCACCAACTTGTTGTTCAATGGGCTGGGATTAAAATATTTAAATAAATATTAAAAAAAAGGTAAGTCGGTTAATGTCAAATAGACTTCAATTTATTTTCTTAAAAAGAGAATGACATTACCTATATTAGAGTAGCCAAAGAACTGAACATCCACGCGCTAATACACGCACTTTTTATACACGTATTCTCCTCTTGCGCCTAATTTTCTACGAATTTCTCCGCTATCGCGGGTCATACTGCCCCTCCAAACTCTCGTGATCTCGCAACTCAAAATGCGGTATCGACTATTCGAGTAGTCGTTAATTTTGTTTATTCGTGTAAACAAAATTCTATGACTGTATATCCAGTCCACTAATCTGATATCGAAAATCCGTAGCCTTTTTCGCAAAGAAAATCGTAGTCCCGAGAGAATCCACTTTTGAGAAACAAGTTCTCCCGGCAGTGTACGGCATATTCTCGAGATTAACAACTTTCCGAAATCAAAAATGCTACTATTTTCCCGGCACAGCACGGCATAGGCGAGAGCTTGAAGAACATCATTTTCATTCAATTTTATATTATCATTGTTCAATTTTAAAGTAACGATTAAAATAAAATATAAAATATACGAATTCCATGGCAACTCTTTACAAATATTTAACTTAAACATAATTTTAACACTAGATAAACATTAATTAATTAAGTATCTGAATAAAATATAAAAATAAAAAATAAAATGTATTTTTCGATAGTTACATTATTTTGATCGTCTTTCGAAACCATTCGTCGAACGCAAAACATAAAACATTCAACATTTCGTAGGTATTATTTTGGCAGTATCAGTTAACATAAGATTGATCGGTTTCGCTTGAATTTATACTTATATATAAACTAACGTAGTATTCAGAATTTATTAATCTTAACAATATTTGTAACTAAATTTAACTAAGTTATACAATCATAAGAAATAATTATATTTTTTGATTTATTACATTAATTACTATAAAAACCTATTGTCAATTCCGCTACAAACATATTTTCTCCCAGAATTTCCGTATCGACCGATTCTTTTTTAATAATTCCGTCATGCGCGAGCAATAATTGGATAGCGAATCTACGCCCTTTTTCCCGTTATCTCCTCGCAACATCGGTGCCATTTTAAATCGTCTTCACAATCCGCGCCGAACTAAACACCACTAATTATTTACGTCGCACAATCTTCTTTTATTCACTTTCAGCTAGCATCGCCATTTTATTGCCGAGCGACGACGCGATCACGACCACGAACACGACGTATCCTCTCCGGAAGCCAACAGATTCCATTTCCCAAGCCCCACGTTGGGCGCCATTTTGTAACGGTATTTTTAATTAAATAAATAAATATATCGTTATTCACTAAATTACTAAGTATAATAGTCAATAAGCATGTTAAAGACTATATCTCGTGAGGAGGTTGGAAATAGGAAAATGTTGGCATTATTATTAATTAACAATATACGACCGAATTCGAATAACTAAATAAGCAAACTTTATTCGTTAATATTTAATACAAATTATGTACATCTTAATTATAACCAATATTTGATCGTTACGCGAACATTTTCTAATATTCTCAAACGCGTGGTACACAAATCCCTTTGACCGTTAATATGGCGTCGGTTTAGCCTCGCGTACCTTGATAGATACGCGTCAGCATCACCGTGGCGCCGATATTATTTGAAAATAAAATAACGACTCAGGTCGTCACCGCACGCACCCGGTCGCACTGCCTTTCGGCGTGCGGGATCAGGGCAATGCAGGAGAACCAATGAGTACAAATATACTAATAGTAAGTTAAAATAATAATAAAATTAACTTTACCGGAATCTTTACCATAATACGTGGCTTCTTCATATCGACAATAGGCGAGTATTTAATCACGACTGAATGTTAAGAGATCCGGAAGGGAACCAGAAGGAGATCGCAGGATCTCGTCGGTTTTATTACAACACCGACGCTTTTCCCACTCACGATCCCTCGATTGCTGGAGCATGCTGATTGGACATCCTCAGCATGCGCCGAAAAATCGCGATGTCACGACAACATGTCAGCCGCGCGAAAATCAAAAATATATATTGAGTGAAGGCAGGTGTTCATTGCAGACACCTCCTAACACCCAACATGTAGCCTCCACCTCCATGATCTCGATACGCACTCAAGAATCCCCTCCACAAGTGCTTTCTACTCGTGGAGGCACGAATCATATCCCAAGCGCAGCACGGGTTGCAGTGCTACTCACGGTTCGCATGCGCGAACCGCCCGAGCATGCTACTATTTGCTGAGATTTGCACTGCGCATTAAATGCGCGAAAATATGAATTTTTCATTTAATATCTTATAAATAATTTTAATATTCCTTATAATTACTAATTCTATTTAAATAACCTTTAACCGTTCCAATAATCAATATGAGTAAATTACATTCTAATGATAATATTTAGTCTATCGTAATTCGCTTAAACATAAGGTATATATTGTGCTATAAATACTACGGTATATCATATATCTGTCTTTGTCGCTCGTCAAGGCTTGACGACAAAGATAGAAAATCATTCTCCCTCCAGGTGATAATTCGCCTCACCTGGTTCATGTTCCTGGAGAGGTCGCACCTACCACCATGTATTACAGGGAGAGAAACGTCGTCTGCGCGTGGGGGGGAAAGTCGCGCATCGCATCGACAACATGGCCGACGTCGTCTCCGTGACTACACGTGTAGTCTGTTCGCGAAAGCCTCCGGTGTACCGACACCGTCGAGGCCTTCTCCCGCGTACTTATTAATATTTATTCCAGTTGGTATCTATCTTTTGACATGCAATGTCACAATGTATATACATGCCTGCATAAAACAGCTGTTTCTGTTACCAACAAACACCTGTTGTTCTTTTCACAAATTCGGCGCTACTTTTTAAAAGTATATCGGGTTTTCGGTGTAGTTTTATTTAAAAAAAAATAGTTTTTATTCGTCGTAATTCGTTTGTGCGTGTGTGAGTGTATATATATATTTATATATATATATGTACTGTATTTATTTGTGCGTGTGTGTACATATATATATTTATATACAGTGTATATATTTCTTTATTTATAAAGTATTTTGTGTGTGCGCGTGTAATATTTAGTGGAATTTTAAATTCCAAATTTCGACAGACAATGGCATCAGGCAGCAGAGAGCCTGATGTGCGAGGTCGACTACCTGGTCGTTCTGGAGCTGGCCAGTATAAAAAAAGACTTTTTGGAAGGCAGAAGAAGAGAGCCAGAAAGTATCTAGGAAACACTGAAGAGAAAGGTCCTCCTTCAAAAGAAATCAGGAGTGCTTCCGCAAAGAAAATTGGAGAAGGTACCTCAACTGTCAATGCTGGCTCGGTGCAGAATAGACTTATTGACATTGCTATTCTGTTTGAGGAATTGAAAGACAGTGTGTGCTGCAAAAGTTGCCAAGGACCCATACAGTGCAGTGAAATTGATATGAGAGGCCTCGGGTTCAAGATCAAGATAACTTGTATCAGCTGTAAGGAAGTGTCGCTGATAAGTTCTTGTAGGCTTGTTGGAATCCGGAACACTGCTTATGAAATCAACCGAAGAAGTGTGTTGGCTTCAAGAGCTCTTGGTCAAGGACACGCTGGGCTTTCAACTTTTTGTGGCATCATGGATCTGCCGCCTCCTGTCAGTCACAGCAATTTTGACAGGATCAACGAGCAGCTGAAAGAAGTCTGTGAAAAAATTGCTCAAGATTCTATGAGCCAAGCTGTGAAAGAAGAGCTTGAACACTTGCCACCTGAGATAAAAAATCTCACAGTTTCTGGTGACGGCACCTACAGGAAAAGAGGATTTTCTTCGCTGCAAGGTGTGTCAAGTTTGATTGGGATCAACACAGGAAAAGTGATTGACGTGTCAATCAAAAGTTCCTTCTGCTTAGCATGCTCTCGCTGGGAGGACAAGACGGATTCCACAGCGTATCAAGAGTGGCTTGACGGACACAAGGAGCAGTGTTCCTGTAACCATGAAGGAAGTGCTGGGAAAATGGAGGTGGACGGTATACTGGAGATGTTCCACCGCTCCCAAGAAAAACATGGTGTTGTGTATGACAAATTTGTTGGAGATGGTGACTCCAAAGTTTATAAAACAGTTCTTGATTCAAGACCATATCAAGAACTGTTAGTTGAGAAGAAAGAATGTATTGGACACGTACAGAAGAGGATGGGGACAAGATTGCGGAATTTAAAAAAAAGTTTAGCTGGACAAAAGTTGTCAGATGGAAAAACCATAGGTGGACAAGGTAGACTAACTGCGAGTGTTGTTGACCAGCTCACAGTCTACTATGGTAATGCTATAAGGGCCAACAGTGATTCTGTCCAGAAGATGACAGACGCTGTTTGGGCCACCTATTATCATAAAATATCCACTGATGACAATCCTCAGCATCATCTGTGTCCGGTAGGACCGAGTAGTTGGTGCTCATGGCAGAAGGCGAAGGTGCTCAACAGGAAGTTCCTCCACAAGAGCAGTTTACCGGTGGCTGTCATGGAGAAACTGAAGCCAATATACGAAAATTTAACAGAGCCTCAGCTGTTGGAGAAGTGTCTTGGAGGTTTCACTCAGAACAGCAACGAGAGTCTCAACAATGGCATTTGGAAACTGTTGCCCAAGACGTCTTTCAGTGGCTTGACAGTTTTGCAGATTGGCGTATACACTGCCCTGTCAATTTTCAACGATGGAAGAAGCAGCTATTTAAAAATTATGAATGATTTTGATGTTTCACCTGGACACTCTGTGCATACTTGGGTGAAAGTGAGCGACGATACCAGATTATTTCATGCTGAGAGGAAAGCCGAAGCCAGCACTATGGAATCAAGGAGGGCCAGACGACAACAAAGAGTTCAAATTCCAGAGACCTCTTACTCAGCAGGAGCACATTAGTTGAGGCCTTCCAAGGGATATGTACACCACACTGAAGAGTTTGACAGTTGAGGTTATGTGACAAGGCGAAAAAAAGGGAATTTATAAACATAGCATCAATGTAGTAAGTTCAGATGCTACAAATTACTAATTACAATATTTTTTGTTTTCAGATTCCTTCACTGTTAAATTATTTATTTTATTATTACCAATAGTTGGAATGAAATTTCAATATTGGTACAGTATTAAATTTAGTTCAGATAATCAAGTAAAATTATGTTGATGTATTACATCAATTATATATGTAAGTATTTAAAGTATTTTTTATAATTTTTAATGTCAACTTTAAACTCAATTATCTCAAAATGTTATTTTTTACTTTTTTAGCTTAGTTGCCGCAGGATATCTCTGGAGTGACTCATTCATTCCGGATGAAATTTTGCACACACTTTCATAAGTATATTTGAATCCACTTAAATGGACCAGCCTGTTAGAATAATTGTTTCCAGGTAAGTTATGTACCATTTTTTGAGAAAAAAATTAATAAAAATGGAAAAACTTGATAAAATTGATTTAAAAAATGTTTTCTTTGTCTTTTTCAGAAAAATGGTTCATTCAAGTGGATCGAATGTTAGTGAACATTAACTTTTTCCAACCTGGGCCAAAAAGGAGGAAAAACAACAAACAAAGCCTGCGGCAAGTAGCTTCGACTCCAAAAATTCATCTTTCGCTGCTGTGGCCAACGGATCCTGGAAAATGGGATCAAATGCAACTTTGGCCCTGGAAATGTTTAATCTGAATAGTATGTTGTAAGTATGCATCATTACAAAAACCTAAATTTAAATTGAAACATTCTTTGTATAATTATAACACTTGCTTTTTTTTAGGTTTTATGACAGGCTTGTCCCCTTAACATTGCATATAACTTACTCTTTCCCATTGTGCAACATCTTTAATAGATGGTCCAATTTCATTTAGCTTCGTTGACAAATCTGTCCACATCGACTTGAATTTATCATGTCCTGATGCTCCTAAAGCAAGTATTTGGCCTCGAGCAAAGAGGTTATGAGTTTCCATATAGTCGAGCATAAATTCCAATTGCTGATTTCCAACACGATTTCTACTGCAATATAAATTATAATGTAATAAATGAGTTTTATATAATAAACAGTTTTATAAGTATCAGTAAAATAATACTTACGATTTGAATGCCATGATTTCATTTTGGAGCAGATATTTTTTGAAGCATTATACTTAGTGTCATGTCTACTTCGCTCATCAGACTGTTTATTCTGCCGTGTACTAATACCTAAAGTAAAACATACTCCAAAAGTTTGAAATTGTCAGTTAATTGTAGTTGTTACATTAACAAAACCAAGTTTGTGTTTGTGTGTGTGTGTTAAACATATTATTCTACATATTATTATATAGTATTGCTAATATTCTTTTTATAAAATCTTAAATAAAAGTTTTCAGGTTATAAAAGTGCATAAAAAATAGATAATTTAATATGGAAGTTGCAGGATTTTTACTTTTTGGAGAAAATTTTGAAAGGCGTGAAATAGTACAGAGACGTCAAAGAAAGGTACATGTATTTCGCAGGCTTAAATTGTTTAGAAAAAACTTAAGAGATTTCTCCAATCCATTTTCTTTTGATGAAGAGTATTTCAGAAAATTTTACAGGTATTTTTTAAATTTATTTAATTAAATGAATAATTAGTAATAATTAGTAATATATGAGTATTATACAATTTTTTGATTTTAGAATGCCACTAGCCTTGGTATTAGACTTAGTTGATATGCTAAACAATTATATTGTTGATCGGGCATACTGTAGTAAGATTCCAGTACACTTACAAGTTTTGGCAGTGCTAAGGTTTTTTGCTGAAGGAGCATATCAAAAAGGGGTTAGCCAAGACTTTAACCATGCCATTAGCCAACCAAGTTTCAGTAGATGTTTAAAAGGTGTACTTTATGCCCTATCGTCAATCTCTCAGGAATGGATTCGATTCCCTCAAACTAAAGAAGACAGGATTAACATGAGCGATAGGTGATCAATAATTTTCTTTTCTTATAAATCTTAATCTATATGATCCTATAATACATTAATTTTTTTTTAGATTCTTACAACATAACAGAATCCCAGGTATTCTAGGATTAATTGACTGTTTCATAGTTAAAATGGTTCGACCTGTCATAAACGAAGAAGCTTTTTTCAACCATAAACATTCTCACTCAATGAATGTGCAAGTGGTATATAATTATTTTGTTACTTATTTATTTTCCTATAATGAAATATTAATTTTTAAAATAATTGTTAAATGTTTATTCAGGTCAGTGATGATAATTACATCATACAAGGCCTTAGAATTTGCCCTGGCTCTAACACTGATAGATTTATTTGGAAATTCAGTGATATTCAAGCTTACTTAGTTCAACTTCGCAACAACGTCGAAGTTGTGCGTACTGTGGGAAACTATTATCTGTCAGGTATGTAATCTATATTTTGTATTAAAAATTATATTCTATTATTTTAATTAGTAAATTAAAAATCTGATAAAATTTATATGCGTAACTTAAAACATAAGTTATTAATTGACACTTTAGTTAAAAAAAGTAACTTTTTAGTTAAAAAGAAGTATAAGCTTTAACTCAAACATCATGATTACATCATCAATATAAAAATCTATAAAAATGAATTATTTTGTTGGATAAAAAATAAAAGAAATTTTAATTTTCAGAATCTGTCGTGTGCATAATGTAACAATTATAAATTTTTTTCAACTCTTTAGATGATAGTGGCTATACTCCATCCCCTATTATGTTAACACTTATAAGAGGTGCACCAGTAAATTCAAGTGAGTGGCGATACACTAACAACCATGTACGTACACGTTGTAAAGTGGAGCAACTGTTTGGCATCCTGACAAACGTATGGCTTGCCATAAGTAGGCGAAGAGTCTTGCCATATCATCCGCATAAAGTTGCTCAGATAATTACAGGATGTGCAGTATTACATAATTTCAGAAGAATAAATGGGTAAGTTAAACTTAGGTACAGCTAATTTACTAAGGCGACAAGCCTGAGTTAAAACCTGAAAAATAAGGTAGTGTTTTAATTATAAATACAAATTTTGAGTTTAAACTTATGATTTTGGAAAGATGGATACTTACAATATATTATTTGAACTAACATTTCCTAGAGTTGAACCTGCATTTGAAACCACTTTCCAGGTTCCGCTGGCTATGCCAGCGACAACAAAGTAAGCCTGGAGTCAAGAATTGGATTCTACGCTGACATGGCCACGGAGGCTGGAAAGTGATTTCGAATGCAGCTTTAACACTGAGAAAGTTTAATTCAAATAATATATTGTAAGTATTCATCTTTCCAAAATCATAAATTGAAACTCAAAATTATTATTTATAATTAAAACACTCAATTATTTTTCAGGTTTTAACTCAGACTTGTACCCTTAAATTATATTAGTATTATAAATACAACATTTATTTATACATCTGCATAACTATAAATTTTCATTTTTTATTATAGCATACAAGATGATTTGCCAGAGCCTAATCATGACATTGGTGGAGCCAATAATGATTATAGAAGAGAGAATTATCAAGCAGGGATAGATGAGCGAACACGCTTAGTGCAATTATATTATTCTAGATAAAATTAATTGTATTTAATTAATAAATTCATCTTCTTTTTGTACAATATAACATTTGTATAATTGTTTAAATATATATGACATTTGTCATTTTATATAACTTTAAAACTTTAATTCTTATTCATTATATACTTTACCTTTTTTAGCTATTTAAGTAAAAAATATTCCATTATCATTTTAATTGATTAAAATAATCAAATTTATTATTAAACTAAACGGATAACCAAATTGGTAATAAGTTCAAATTTACATATTATATTTATTTTACTTCATTCTGTAAATACTTGATAAAAGTAATTTATCATGATGGCAAAAGTTTATTAACGTTGATATAAACAATTATTTTACGTGCGTATTGTATCACTATGTAATTAATAAAAAATCATACTTAGATAAATATCTCTTGGCTTTTTATCGTTAAAATCATAGTAATTTATCGCTCAAATTTTGTCATTCGCTGTAAAATCTACTACTCATCCAAAAAACATCGCACGTTTGTATCTTTTATTACAATCGATAACGTATATCGAACGATAAGTAACTACCCTACTGCAAAAGTACAGGTGATAATCAGCTGATTTTTACCTGATTGTCGTGTCAAAATCACAGCTGATTTTCAGATGATTATCAACTGATTTTCAGGTGAAAATCATGTAACTATTGGAATAAAATAAATTTCTACTACATTATACATTCTGCATTTATTAATTAAATATTTGTATAAAAGTTTTACAATTATTTATTTGGACAATAATATATTATAAAAATATTGCTATAAATAAATAGTAACAGAATTTCAAAACTTGTAAATAAACTAAAAATGTTATTTTCAATTTGTGATAACATAAATAAACTAATTTTTTTTTCAACATGTGATTATAATATGAATGGAATAAATTATGAAAATTGATAATTTATAACGTGAAAAAAAGTAAATTATGTTGAATTGTTGTGTAAAAGTAAACTCCTCTCGTCTCGTATTAAGGCAGTTAATACTTCCACAATTATTTATTTGGACAATATATTATAAAAATATTGCTATAAATAAATAGTAACAGAATTTCAAAACTTGTAAATAAACTAAAAATGTTATTTTCAATTTGTGATAACATAAATAAACTAAAATTTTTTTTCAACATGTGATTATAATATGAATGAAATAAATTATGAAAATTGATAATTTATAACGTGAAAAAAGTAAATTATGTTGAATTGTTGTGTAAAACTAAACTCCTCTCGTCTCGTATTAAGGCAGTTAATACTTCCGTCGAAGTTTGCAGCATCATATCTTTAACATCCTCAGGAAAGTCTTTATACTTTTTATGTTCATTTAAATAATCAGCATATATACCTGAAAGAGTTAATTTAATAATAACATTTAATCAGAATGGAGAATTTATTATAATTTTAAACTAATGTGTACCTACTTAAATATAAATCTAGCTTTTTAGGCGTACATAACTGCAAGTTTTCACCTGCAATACGATTTTTTGTTTTTTTCATGTCTAAGCACCGTTGTGACAATGCTCTTCTCTTCCATAAAAATCCACCTAAACTTCTTAAAAAAGTCGTGTATTTTTTGGACTTGGCAATACTCCAAGATTTTTGCCCAACTTTTACACCCGAGCCTAAATATATCTGAAAAATGAACAATTTAACTTGTAAAGATGTAGTAAATTAATAGTTATATATAAAATTTAAAATTAAGTATGAATGACAATGAAATATAACGGAAATGACGGCGAATAATAAACGAGCGACTTTTACCACATTTTCAATATAATAACACTATAAAGAAAAATATACTCCAAAAAAAGTTGAAATTTATTTTTCACATTACATCTTTTTTACCTTAAGGGGATTTTAGAAATTATATAAAAAGAAAAAAAGTAAAAACATGATACAATTTGCATTTAAAACATTATTTACACTTTTAAATAATAATTAGTGTAAATAATGCAATAAATGCAAAATTCATCATGTTTTTACGGTTTTTCTTTTAGAATAATTTAAGAAAAAGCGTAAAATCTTGATGAAATTTTTAGTATAATGTATTATTTATACTTTTAAGTAATAAATAATAACTTTTACACACCTTGTCTCCAATTTGCTCATATCTTAAATGAGGTTCTTCGACTCCTAAAAAAATATAGTACGTATTGTAAAATCAGTTTAAAATATTACAAATTAAACACTTCAAAGTATATTATTAATGACTTACTGGTTTTTAAATCAAATTTTTGTTTCTTATACATTTTGTACAGCTTTGGTTTATAATCCATCAAGAATTTGTAAGCAGGTTCTTCTAAATCTGCAAAATGGTTTCAAATTACATATTATTATATAAAACATTTTTTAAATAATAATGGAAAATGCGTGGGTATTAAATACAATTACCGTCACTATTATCTGAATTCACCTCAGGTCTATTATTTTCCACCACTGGCTGTTCTTGATTCTCTTCAGATAGTCTGCTTACATGCTCTTGAGATACCAGCGAATTCGATGATTCAGATTGAGCATCAACCTCAAAGTCAAGTCTTCGTGGCTGAATTCGTGGTCTTTTTGGTGAAACTCTTTGGGTCGCAGATTCTGTAGAACTAGGAGGACTTGATGGCGGTGTACTAAGAATGGGCGAGTTTAAACAGGGAGAAATATG
Source organism: Theocolax elegans (assembly GCA_026168455.1). Lineage (NCBI taxonomy): Eukaryota > Metazoa > Arthropoda > Insecta > Hymenoptera > Cerocephalidae > Theocolax > Theocolax elegans. The sequence goes on from JANSJX010000343.1 coordinate 20,005, forward strand.
TGGCGTTCTGCACCTGTGAACATAAACCACAGTATGGTTTAGATCTTTGTTAACTGAAAATAACCTACAATTAAGGGATTTTTCTTACAAAGAAGTAGAAGGACCTGCAATTGGATAGAAAGATTCACTTTGTTCAAATGTAGGTAAAGGCAATGAATTGTATCGATTCGGAAAGCTTTTTCTTGCTTTGGGAATCTTTCCTGCAGTAACTAAAGTTTGCAATGTCAACTATATGCAATACATATATACACAGATTTCAATATAAATAATTATTTATTTTTACCATTTTTGCTTTGTAGCGCACTGTGTTTAGTAATATCTATTAGATTCACACTTACTGAACGTAACTTTATACTTTCATCGTCTTTATTATTATGAACCCCTAGTTTTTTAACGTTTTGTAAAAATAATTGTTTTTTAAATTTAAGTAAAGTGTTTTGTCTATTTTCTTGACTTATCATTTTTTTGCAAACATTCAACCTTGGCTAAAAAAACACGAGGATTAAGAAATGTAAATTTAAAGCAATTATTAAATACATAAGTATAAAAATCTTACGAGCTTATTAATTTCATCATGTTCATCAAAATATTCAGTTGAATCGCTTGAGGTGACTCTTTTTTTAATGATTAATCTTTTTGGTTTTTCAGCAGCTTTTTTCATAACGTCTTCTCTTGATCCTATAATTCATGTAAACATTTGTATTTTTATAGTTTTTAATATAATTATTTAAAAAAGTCTAAGAGAGCAAAGCATTTTTTGTCAACCACTTCATGTGAATGTATAATATTTTGTAAAATACTCACCTCCTAAACAAATAATAAAGGCGGCATACCGATCATCAGAGCCTTCAGAATTCTTCCAAATTATATAATATTGGTGATATTTGTCGAAGTCCTCAATATGAGCTGGGTGTATCGGTGCGGTTTCTCTTTTAGTGTAAAATATCGACTCTATTGGTACAGAGTAATATTTATTTTTATCGTCCTTGTATCGCACACAAGCGTATAATATTTCATTTTCCATACTTTTTAAGATTTAAAAACACTTAACAATAACAAACAGATTATACCGACAGTTCATCGAAAACTTGATCGACCGATAACAGCTGTTTTTCTCTATCTTTCTTCATCTTCAATTCTTTCGTACCTCACTCAATTAATGTTTCAGTAAATCATATTTATTTTAAAACAAAGTTTTGCAATCGTTTGCACTATGTTGCAAATAAGTTTTTGCAGTTTAGCAAACAATATTCTTTGATTGTGCAAATAATCAAGACTTTTATAAAGATGATTGTGTGTGTATGATAAATGTATATTTTGCGGAACGATGGAATTGGAATTCTCTCGACATTAGGAATTTCTGCACTAACGCGCGGTGCCCCATGTAGGTTATCCAGATACGCCGACCTCGACGTCAAGCAGCTGCAATATCAGTCAGATGTCGCAAAATTTAATACAATCGCCTTCTGCTTGATTGGAATAAGAGTGAGTATTTTTTTAATTACCAAATAATACTGGTACTACTCGCTGAAAATGCGTTTAAAACACGTACCATAACAATATATTTATATGTAAGGCAGACGCCCCAAGAATCTTTCAGTCAATGTAGTTTATTTTTACAATATAAAAATTGTATTATTTCTAGGTCAGATTTGCGTTTATATACTTTAAACACATAGATAATTTTCTAATCATCTTCTGGCTTATTCTATTTTAATCAAATATGGATCGATACAATCAGTACATTGAGAAAGGTGATAAAGCTATTACAAGAAGTACTGCATACAGGTATCGAGATAAAATTTCTCAAGCTGAGGTATGTTATAAGATTATGCTTCTTTAAATTATCAAGGAACATAGTGACGTTCCAAGGCTAGTATAATATATAACATAATTTTACAATTTCTATTTCAGGAGCATAACTTAAATGAAGCAATAATCTCTGATGACTATGAAACATTCAACGTGCAAAACATTTCAGAACAGGTTAGATAAACTATTTGTTATTCTATATTTTAATATAAATAGTAATAAGTAAATGGTCACTTATATAATTTTATTTAATAATGTAAAAATTGTTATTACTGTGATGTTGCGACATATTTTTTTCTAATGCTGTAATTTTTTAATTAATTTCTTTCATTCAATGATTTCTTGAAGCAAAATAAGTAATTGCTCTAAATATAAAATAAAGGTTAGCCTCAAATTTTTCATTATTCTTTCTAAATATTTTTTTATCATTAGACATTTCTGTTTTAAGTAAATATTAATTAAAGCCTGTTTAGAAATTGTGAAAAAATGGATAGTTTGTTATATAGATGGAATGTATAAAATCAAAAATATAAAAATTGAAACCATTCTTATTCGTTACCTTCAATTTGACTCTTTCTTGGCTTAATATTATGTTCCAATGAACTGATAGTGATTTGAAAGTTTTAGAATACGCTGACTGCTATCCCAAGATATCCAACCCCATTCGCATGAAATTTATTCATTTGATAGTTCGAACCTTGTTATCAGATTAAGTATTGCATTCATTTAGCCTTTTTTCACCTCTTTACTCATCGATAGAGATACACAAGCTTGGAACTATTTGAAGCATTCAAAAGCATTTAAAAGCATTCAAATGCTTCAAATGGTTCTAAGCTGGTGTACCTTTATCGATGAGTAAAGAGGTGAAAAAAAGCTAAAGGAAACATGATTTGAAGCTAAAAAGAACCAACACAGATGAGACCAACTGGCAATTGTGGTCGAAACATTCATTACAATTTTATCATACACTTTCTTTATAATTATATTTAAAGTTATCTTAATAATAATTTTTTTATTTCCACATCAATATTTTTAGTCTCCAGAATTAAAATATCTATACTCATCGAACTTGGTGTAGAGGCTGCAAATTTGTAGCACACCATGTACTAATGATTAAGAATATTTATATATTTCTGGCTCGTACAGACCGTTAAAAATTTAATATAACATAAAAAGAACCAAATTGAAAGTAACGAACAACAATTGTTTCAATTTTTATATTTTTGATCTCATACATTCCATACATTTATCTCTATAAATATAGTCAATAGTAATTTTAGTGTGATTTCATAATAAAATATAAAAGTTTAAATTATAACAAGTTGGATGGAATGTTAATAAATAAATAAAAAAAAACGGCTTTTTAAAAAGAATTCAGACAGAATTTTTTAAATTCTTTAATTTAATTTTTTAATCTTTTACAATTTGTCTATTAATTTTGGACATTGATGTATCGTTATTTCGTATTTTTCTGCATAATTTAAGAAAAATAGTCTTGATCAATCAAAGTTTCAGGCTGTCATGAAAATTGTGAATAACAATTATAAATTCTTCCTACTTTTTATTTCACTTTTAATTATAATTTTGGGTTGGAAAAGGTAAATCCTTGTACAGATTGCTTGGGCCCGACGTGCTCTTCAAACTGTTGAAGAAATATATGTACAACCGTTTGCAAAAAAGTATTTGACATGTTTTGAAGGATTAAAGAAATTAATTAAAGCTTTTTAACTTTTAAATAACACACTCTCAAATTTAACAGGATTTTTAAATACAATGTTTCATTATTCAGAAAATTAAAAAATTGTTTTTTTTAAACACGTTTAAAAAATCAGAAAAAATTTATGCTACACTTTAACTAATTTTAAAACTTCTCTATAAACCGAAATGGTGGCGGAGACGCGGAGAGGTAGATCAGACGATGTCAAAAGTTAAGCACCTTTCGCAACCGTCATAGTAAGTTGATTTCAATATCAGTTAGGCGGGAAGTGTAAGATATTCGATTTTCAGATATTCGATTTTCAGATATTCGATTTTTATAAGATATTCGGTGTTTGGGCCTACGAAATGTGACCAAAATATCCAAAAAGAATACTTCCATACATCGGCCGTTCTCGGGGAAGGTTTTCCTACGGGTGTAATACCATAGGTTTTCCTTGTCTCTCGCATGGTACCTGGACGGATGGACGGTGGGAATTGAAGGGAATTTAAACTGGAATTAACACACCCAGGCAGAGGTGGAGGGGCGGGGGGGGGGGGGGGGCGTATAAACCCGATCAGCGGGTATATGAGAGTGGTAGATCAAAATAAAGAAATATAACTTCTCGATTCTTACAAAAAAGTTTTTATTAAGTTTGTAGTTTGAAAAAGTAATGAAAGATACCGTTTCTGAAAATTGCTTTTATAATTTTCCTTTCGAAAATTATAAATCTTATAAAAAAATTATTATGTATTAACTTTAATTACTCTAGAAAGACATTATATACCTAAAATATCATAAATGTATCCAAAAATTATTAACCTAGAAAATCAACAAATACTACTTTTTGTTACTAGTGCGAAAAAATTAATCCTAGCACAAGTGTAACATTTGTTGCCCGAACGAAACGTGTAATACTATCAAACAATATTTTTGGATTAAGAAAACCTTATAAACATATATTAAAATGGATTCCCTAGTAGGAGGATCAAGAATTTCAAATTATAATTTATAAATTAGTTTGCTCATCAAAAACATTATTCATAATTTTAAACCTAATTTAGAACTAAATTTCATACCTATCTATAAAAACAGGTTCTACCTGTATAATACCCGTCTATATCAATCAATTCTATTAAATGTTAACTATATTATTGGAAGTCTACTGAACATGTTAAAACGAATTGTAAAAATATATTAAATTCCAATATTTTATGGAATTCAATCGTCGATTTTAATAAGGTTTTCGACGGAGCGTTTCATAATTTTTTATAAGAGTTTATTTTTCTTGAAAACCACTTTTAATTCATTGTAGCATTTATTAATGTTTGAAATGTTTCTTTTTAATTTCAGCCAACTGCCAATGAATTTGCCAATGATTTGGACGAGTATCTTCATCAAACAATTCTAGAGAATAAACAAGAAAAATCTAATAAGCTATTTACCAAATTCGGTAGTTTAGAAGAAATGATTACTAACGAAGATTTTTTTAATCCTACCTCAATTACTATTAGCAAAAGCAAAGGCGAATTACTCTTAATGGTTTTGAAATATTGTGTTGTAAATAGCTTGTCTGTTACTGGAATAACTAATTATTCAAATTATTGAATACTATATTTGAGGATCAAATTTTACCGGATTCCAAGCATCTTATAGATAAATTAATAAATCCGAAAACTAATGTCGAATTCCATTCTGTATGTCAATATTGTTCGGCATATATAGGTCGACTCGAGGAAGTACAAAAGATAAAAACCTGTCGCATATGCAGTCTACAACTAGATTTGACGAATCCAAACAGTACAAGCTTCTTCGTTTTGTGTGACCCAACGTCCCAGATAAAGGATATTCTAACATCAAGATCATTACGAAAATGTAATCCAGGGTAATAGTCACGAGACTGATGTTTTAAAAGATATCTACGATGGAAAAGAGTACCGAAAATTTGTCACTTCTTTACCACCACAAGACAGACACAATTATTTAAGTGCGATTTTTAACACGGATGGAGCATCAAAATTCAAATCTTCTCAATATTCTATTTGGCCACTTTATCTAATGATTAATGAATTACCAAAACAAATAAGAATGTCGAAATTAATTACATGTGGGTTGTGGTTTAATAAACAGAAACCTGACATGAGTATTTTTCTTGGTACTTTCGTTGATTTGATTAATAGATTGACAAGACAAGGTATCCCATGCATTATAAATGGAGAAGATCGTTTATTAAAGTTATACATCGTTAATTGCTGCGTAGATTCTGTGGCTCGTGCTCCTATTCAGGGTATAAAACAATTCAACGGCAATTATGGTTGTAGCTGGTGCCTTCATCCAGGTACATGGTGTGATACTGCTTTAAAATATACTTTATTGGAAAGAGTTCCTGCTGATCGAAATCATGAAACTACAATCAACGATATGATGAACGCAACTCTCGATAATCCAATCAATGGTGTTAAGTATCCGTCTCCTTTTATTAATTTACAAAATTTTGATTTAATTTCGGGATTTGTTCCCGATTATATGCATTGTTGCCTAGAAGGCGTTGCGAAGCAAATAACAAACTATCACATCAGTTTAATGAACAATGAAGATATTATAGAAATAGATTTAAAATTAAACCGAATTGCCGCACCACATCAAATTTCTAGATTGAGCCGTCCGATAACTTCAAGAAATGATTGGAAAGCTCGAGAGTGGGAAAACTATATTTTATATTACAGCGTCCCGGTATTATTAGATCATCTGAATAGAAACTACTATAATCACTGGCTTCTTTTTGTAGAAAGTTTGTATATATTATTGCAAGACACCATAACATCTGCTGAATTAAATCGAGCAAATCTTATGTTCCATGAATTCGTTGCAAATACAGAAGAACTGTTTGGTCAAAAAGCAATGACTTACAATATTCATCAGTTGCTTATCCGAAAGCGTTCTTAATTGGGGACCGCTGTGGTGTCACTCTACTTTTCCGATTGAGTCGGCAAATCACGATTTGTTGAAAGCAATTAGGTGTTCGAAGGGTGTTCCATCTCAAATCATTAGGCATATCAACATAAACCATTGCATAACAGTTTTACAAGAAAGAGCATATCCTTACATTTCTGACTTAATAAAAATGTACTGTGATGATGTTCTCTCGTCAAGTGTCATTAATTATAATAAAACATTAGAAATAAGTTACTTTGGACGTAGTCAAGACGTAGATGATGCTCTCAAAAATACTTTAAATATAACAGATTCTGCGAATGTATATTTTAAGATTGTAAAAGATAACTGCTTGTACGAATCATCTCGTATAGCGAAGAGAAGATCAAATAATGCATTCGCCCGTCTTACAGATGGAAGTTTCGTACAAATCGATAAATCATTATAGATTGTGAATGGTCGCGAGAAATTACAATCTGTAGATTAGTGCGCACAAGAAATCGTTTTAATAATCATTATAAAGCATTACATATAATAGAAAAAATTGAATCAGAACCCATTGTGATAAGCACTAATGATATTCAAACAGTTTGCATTTTTATGGAAATTAATGGTATTATGTACGTATTGCCGCTTCCAAATTTATTACATTATTAGTAGATATTAATAGATTTCGAATCAAATATATATGTAAATAGAAAGACTGAGATACGTAATTATGAATGTACATACAACTAAAATTGTCGCCGTTAATTTAATCGTGTTAAGTCGATGATGTAAAATTAATAGCATATGCTTTGTAATTTTCAATAAATTTCTATTAATCATGTATTACATTATTTATTTATAGCATATAATACATTATATATAATACACTTCTCAATTCATTAATTATAAAAGTTCTATACAAATATTTAATTAATATGATGCACAATGTATCATGTAGTAGAAATTTATTTTATTTGAATAGTTACATGATTTTCACCTGAAAATCAGCTGATAATCATCTGCAAATCAGCTGTGATTTTGACACGACAATCAGGTAAAAATCAGCTGATTATCACCTGTACTTTTGCAGTAGGGTAGAAGCTTATATCACATGTAGAATAGGGCCCCAGCATTCCTTCATCGTTAGATACCAGAGGTAGTCTAACGTTGGTTACCAGCGTTGATCCAACGTAGGGTACCAACCTTGATCCAACGTTGGATACCAGCATGATCCAACGTTGGGTACCAAAATTGGTCCAACTTTGGGTACCAACATTCCAAACCAACTATGGCACAGGGATGAGCGATGCTATTCGATTTTCTCAAATTTATAAGATTCTTTTTTTAAAGTATCGATTATTTATTAGATTCTTGAAGAATCGATACTCCAGAAACAAAGAATCGATATTCCAGTAACGAAGAATCGATAAGACTATACGACAGCTTTTATATGAATTACGAAAATATTCTGTATTAAGTAGTTTACAAAACTTAAAACACGACAAGTGGTTTACAATACTTAGAAGACGAAAAACGGGAAAGAAGCACTGAGCAGAGCAGGATGATGTAAAAATCATGTGGTGCCTGACCGTATTCCAATTTACGACGTTAAAAAATGTATAAGATTCAAAGACTGAGTACTGATAATATGATTATATAAATATAGTAATAATGAAATAGTGTCTACAAGTAAACAGAAATCTGTATAATCATAGAGGCTATTAGCATGTACAGTATAGCTATTACATTACAGCATAGATTAACGAAAACTATTTCAGACAACTCAATCTTCAAGTATTTTCAATTACAAATTTTTCAACCCAATTTTTTGTATAAGATTATATAAATGTGTATCTAATACAACGGCAAGTATTTTGTAGATGTCAATAGAAATTTTTTATATAATAATTAGCGTTCAACTTTCAGTAATTTTATTATTCATTATTAAATATTCCACATAGAATTTGTGCTTCCACGAAGGTGCCAACATTTGCAAGTATGGTTTCCAATCACAATTTTAAAAATGTTATCTGATAAAAAAATCTTTAATTCCTACTCCCATCCTATTTCTACTTATAGTTTGCTTAAACTTCATGGAGTTTCTGCAATAGAAAATACTGAAATCAAATCGACATAAGCAACAAGTATCTTTAATTAAAGATTTATAAATTTTTTTACTCAAACTCCATAAAGTTTCAGCAATAGAAAATACTGCAATAGAATATCAACCTTCGGTCCCAACATTCAGATTTCAATAGTGAATACCAATATTAATCCAATTTTGGATACTAACGTTCAAACAAATAATGGGTACCAATATTGGTTCAACGTTGGGTGCCAACGTTCAAACCAATAACGGGTACCAGCATTGGTCCATCGTTGGGTACCAGCATTGGTCCAACGTTGGGTACCAACATTGGTCTAACGTTGGATACCAGCGTTGTTCCAACATTATATACCAGAGTTGGTCCAACGTTGAATACCAGCGTAGGTCCAACGTAGGATACCAACCTTGGTCCAACGTTGGATACCAGCATTGGTCCAACGTTGGGTACCAAAATTGGTCCAACTTTGGGTACCAACATTCCAAACCAACTATGGCACAGGGATGAGCGATTCTATTCAATTCCCTCAAATTTATAAGATTCTTTTTTTAAAGTATCGATTATTTATTAGATTCTTGAAGAATCGATACTCCAGAAAACAAAGAATCGATACTCCAGAAACGAAGAATCGATACGACTATACGACAGCATTTATATGAATTACGAAAATATTCTGTATTAAGTGGTTTACAAAACTTAAAACACGACAAGTGGTTTACAATACTTAGAAGACGAAAAACGGGAAAGAAGCACTGAGCAGAGCAGGATGATGTAAAAATCATGTGGTGCCTGACCGTATACCAATTTACGACGTTGAAAAATGTATAAGATTCAAAGACTGAGTACTGATAATATGATAATATAAAAATAGTAATAATGAATTAGTGTCTATAAGTAAACAGAAATCTGTATATTCATAGAGGCTATTAGTATGTATAGCATAACTATTATATTACAGCATAGATTAACGAAAAACTAATTTTGAAAATTCAATCTCCAAGTATTTTCAATTTCAAATTTTCAACCCACTTTATTGTATAAGATTATATAAATGTGTATCTAATACAACGGCAAGTATTTTGTAGATGTCAATAGAAATTTTGTATATATTATTAAGTTCCACATTCAGTAATTTTATTATTTATTATTAAATATTCCACATAGAATTTGTGCCTCTAGACAGTACTTTATAAAAACAACTTCCACGAAAGTGTCAACATTTGGAAGTATTGTTACCAATCACACTTTTAAAAATGTTATCTGAAAAAAAATTCTTTAATTCTTACTCCCATCCTATTTCTACTTATATTTACTTAAACTTCATAGAGGTTCAGCAATAGAAAATACTGAAATCAAATCGACATAAGCAACAAGTATTTTAATTAGTATTTATATATTTTTGTTACTCAAGGCTCCATACAAGTTTCAGCAATAGAAAATTACTGCAATAGAAAATCAACCTTCGGTACCAACATACAAATTTCAATAGTGTATAACCAAATTGGTCCATCGTTGGATACCAACGTTCAACAAATAATGGGTACCAATATTGGTTCAACGTTGGGTGCCAAGGTTCAATCCAATAATGGGAAACCAGCATTGGTCAAACGTTGGGTAACAGCATGGTCCCAAGTTTGGGGTACCAACATTGGTCTAACGTTGGGTTACCAACCTTGGTCCAACGTTGGATACCAGCATTGGTCCAACGTTGGGTACCAAAATTGGTCCACCTTTGGGTACCAAACATTCCAAACCACAACTATGGCACAGGGATGAGCGATTCTATTCGATTCCCTCAAATTTAAGATTCTTTTTTTAAAGTATCGATTATTTATTAGATTCTTGAAGAATCGATACTCCAGAAACAAAGAATCGATACTCCAGAAACGAAGAATCGATACGACTATACGACAGCTTTTATATGGAGTACGAAAATATTCTATATTAAGTGGTTTACGAAAACTTAAAACACGACAAGTGATTTACAATACTTTAGAAGACGAAAAACGGGAAAGAAGCACTGAGCAGAGCAGGATGATGTAAAAAAACATGTGGTGCCTGACCGTATTCCAATTTACGACGTTGAAAAATGTATAAGATTCAAAGACTGAGTACTGATAATATGATAATATAAAAATAGTAATAATGAATTAGTGTCCTATAAGTAAACAGAAATCTGTATATTCATAGAGGCTGTTAGTATGTATAGCATAGCTATTATATTACAGCATAGATTAACGAAAAACTAATTTAGAAAATTCAATCTCCAAGTATTTTCAATTACAAATTTTCAACCCGCTTTATTGTATAAGATTATATAAATGTGTATCTAATACAACGGCAAGTATTTTTCCTACTATCGTGCGCAAAGTTCGAGTTTGCGCACTCATTTGCGTGCGCAAAGTTCCACTTTCCCACACGCTATAATTTCTATAATTGAGCGTGCGGGAAAGTAGTTGAGCGTGCGGGAAAGTAGTTAAGCGTGCGGAAAAGTGGTTGAACACGTAGGAAAGTATAAGAAGTTGGGCGCATACAATATGTAATGAATATGGGCACGTAACTCGAACGCCGATTTGTTTACGTCTTGTTACTTAGCAACATCTTATATTTATAAAAAGTTAAAAGTTTCAATCTTAATTTTGACGTCTCACTTGCGGCTATATATATATGTATTTATATGTTCTGAATAAGGATGACATCAGTAAGTGGGGTCGACAGTGATAGTGACGATGTGTTCGATAATGTGCCACCGGAATAGCTTGAAGCAGCAAAAGAAATAGCTTGAATACGTTGCTAAATATTTCTAAACAAAAATATACAAAAGTTTACAATGAGTTCAAAAAGTGGGCGTAGTACAAGAATACGAAATCATTTGCAGAGTCCGTTTTATTAGTGTATTTAAACGAAATATCAACAAAATTTAAATTTAAATGTTAAATTAACGGTTTTTTCATTTTTTTAAGCGGGGGGCTCCGCCCCCCCGAACCACCCCCGCCCACCCAACTTTCCCTCCGCCCACGCGGTTCTACTCAAATGTGTCGAACTTTGCGCACTCAGTAGGAAAAAATAGTATACGATACTCGTGCGCTCGTAGGTTATCTCGCACTCGCTTCGCTCGTGCGGGAACAACCTACTTTGCGCACATCGTATCGTAATGTACTATTGTAGATGTCAATAGAAATTTTGTATATATTTATTAAGTTCCACATTCAGTAATTTTATTATTTATTATTAAATATTCCACATAAAATTTGTGCCTCTAGACAGTACGTTATAAAAACAACTTCCACGAATGTGTCAACATTTGCAAGTATTGTTTTCCAATCACACTTTTAAAAATGTTATCTGATAAAAAAATTCTTTAATTCTTACTCCATCCTATTTCTACATATATTTTGCTTAAAATTCATAGAGTTTCAGCAATAGAAAATACTGAATCAATCGACATAAGCAACAGTATCTTTAATTAAATTATTATATATTTTTTTTACTTAACTCCATAAATTATCTGCAATAGAAAAATAACTGCAATAGAAAATCAACCTTCGGTACCAGATATTGTTCATCAATTATTTTGTACATTTTTAAAGGATTTTCCTGCATTTGAAGGGCATAATAATGCTATTGAAAAGTCAGTAAATTCGAAAAGCGGTATTTTTTACGATGACTCATTGGCAAATATAAGTATAAACAATACAATGTATGTTATATTGCAATTTAATGAGTTCTTAATATGTACCCTGTTTACAAAATGATGATTTTGTCTTTCAGTGCAAACTATTCCAATTCTGAAAAATCACGAAAATCATCTTTACTAAAAATGGAAAAGGTTAGTAAACTGCAATGAACTTTGATGCACTAAATTTATTATTTATATAACATTTTGAATTTTTATTAAAGAATAAATGCATTATTTTTATTATTTAACAAACAGAGGTTCAAAGGCTTTTGAATCAGTACAGATACCTATTTTTAAATTTTTATAAGTAAGCATTTTTTAAATTGAATGTATAATATAAAACTGCAATTTATTGGCAAGTTAGTTTTTATAAATTTATCTTACACTTAAATATAATGATTATAGTTCAATTTGTTCTAACATAGAAACCTCCCTCATTTCTAAAATTTTAAATAAATAACAGTTTTTAATTATTTACATTAATATTTTACAG
>JANSJX010000344.1:0-32490 GCA_026168455.1 Theocolax elegans
GTATATAAATAAAACCTGTTTCTTCCATTTCTCCCGTAATTCGTAATTTGTACCCTCTTTCAAATTTTCGTTTTAATCCATAATTATATCCAATTTATTTTTACTATGCAGAGCCCAAATATTTATTTTGATTATTATAAACAAATTCATTTCTTAAATATCCTTCTGTTTCTAATAAATACATACTTGTTTATTTAAAATATTGTTTTATATAAATATACGTAATCTACTTACTTATATATACATACAATTTTTAAATTTTGATTTGAATAATATTTAAATTAAATACTACTAAAATAATAATTTCGAAAAACTTTTCAAATGTAATTCGTATTTTATATTGCCACTGTTAAAATTTAAATTTTCTTTTGCCATTACTGTTTTATAATAGAATTATCTTAAAAATGCAATAATTAATGTATTTAATTTTTAATTTATTGTATATTTTCACATATAGATATCTGGAAAAGTGTATGTTATACTTGATTAATATTTATTTTATCTTCGCAAAATTGTGCATATTTTTAAAAACATTACATTAAATTTAGGTCCGTTTTTATTTTATGAGTTTTATCAGGAATAAGTAAACTACTAGACATCCTTTCAAGTTATATTCACAACTTTTTTTTGCGCACGGACAAAATACATATATTATGTATTCTTGAAAAAACAAATAACACGTACACACGCACACGCACACACACACACACACACACACTGATATATATGACACATATATATAACATATATATATGACTTATATATAACATATATATAACATATATATAACATATATATGACATATATATATAAAACATATATATATATATGTTGAATTCTGAATTCTTAGACACGGCGGCGGCGGCGGCGGCGGCGTAATATTTATATATTATAGGGATATATATCTCTCTATAATATATAATATTTCGCCGACGACCCCGCCTCCGCTGTGTCTAAGAATTCAGAATTCAACACATATATATATGTTTTATATATATATATGTCATATATATGTTATATATATGTTATATATATATATGTCATATATATGTTATATATATGTCATATATATGTTATTTATGTCATATATATAAGTGTGGTGTGTGTGTGTGTGTGTGTGTGTGTGTGTGTGTGCGTGCGTGCGTGCGTGCGTGCGTGCGTGCGTGCGTGTGTGCGTGCGTGTGTACGTGTGTGTGTGTACGTGTTATTTGTTTTTTCAAGAATAGATAATATATGTATTTTTTCCGTGCGCAAAAAAAAGTTGTGAATATAACTTGAAAGAATGTGTATTAGTTTACTAATTCCTGATAAAACTCATAAAATAGAAACAGACCTAAAATTTAATGTAACGTTTTTAAAAATATGCACAAATTTTCGAAGATAAAATAAATATGAATCAAGTATAACATACACTTTTCCAAATATTTATATGTGAAATATACGATAAATTAAAAATTAAATACATAAATTATTACATTTTTAAGATAATTCTATTATAAACAGTGATGGCAAAAAAAAATTCAAATTTTAACAGTGGCAATGTAAAATACGAATTACATTTCAAAAGTTTTTCGAAAATTATTATTTTAGTAGTATTTAATTTAAATATTATTCTAATCCAAATTTAAAAATAGTATGTATATATAAGTAAGTAGATTACGTATATTTATATAAAACAATATTTTAAATAAACAAGTATGTATTTATTAGAAACAGAAGGATATTTAAGAAATGAATTTGTTTATAATAATCAAAATAAATATTTGGGCTCTGCATAGTAAAAATAAATTGGATATAAATATGGATTAAAACGAAAATTTTGAAAGAGGGTACAAATTACGAATTACGGGAGAAATGGAAGAAACAGGTTTTTATTTATATACCGCTAAAATGTTATAAATAATTCTTTAAAACTAATACAAAAATTAATTTAATTAAGAAGAAAGTTTTATTACTGGAAAAGTACAAAATATTAATGACATATAGAACTCTTGGCAATGACTTAAATAAATTAATTTTAGGAGGTAGAGTTCTATTTAGATCCGTTTGAAATAATCTAAAATTTAATAGGTTTTTACTAAATACTACAATTAAGTATATGCACTTTACTATTTTTGGTAAGATAATTGTTCATTACCATATATATATATATACTAGGGGGGCTACGCCCCCCCTGCGCGCTTCGCGCGCCAACCCCCTATTTTTAATTTCGAAAAAGGTTTTTCGTAATAAATTTATTTAAAATAATGTTTTAAATTGTATTATTTTTTCACTACCATGGACACCTTAGAAATTAAACCGATTCACACAACACCTTGGAGGTATTGTTATAATGCATTGGGTTTTATACCAAAAATTTAATTTTTTTTTTAAATACGATTACAATTTATAAATAAAAGTGTTTACCAAAATTTAATATACTGAAATCAGAATAATAATAATAAAAAAAATAGAGACATTAAATGTTAACTGTAAATTTTAAACTATATGAATTCTTATAAAGCTTAAATTTATATTTTAATAATTATAAATGTTAATGAAAAATTAACTTACCAAAAATAGTAAAGTGCATATACTTACTAAATTGTAGTATTTAGTAACAACTTATGAAAATTTTGGAATATTTTAAACGGATCTAAATACAACTTCACCTCCTAAAATTAATTTATTTAATGACGAAGGATCATCGCCAAAAGTTCTATGACATTAATATTTTGTACTTTTAGAGTAATAAAACTTTATTCTTTAATAAATAAATTTTTTTATTAATTTTATTAATTTTATAGAACTACTTATATAATTTTAGTGGCATATAAATAAAAACTTGTGTCTTCCATTTCTCCCATAATCCGTCATTTGCACCCTTTTCTATAAATATACATAATCTACTCATTTATATATCCATACAATTTTGAAATATTAATTTAAAAAATATTTAAATTAAATGCTCCTAAATTAATAGTTTTTAAAATCTATTCAAATGGTAATTCGTATTTTATATTGCCACTGTTAAAATTTGAATTTTCTTTTGCCTATACTGTTTATAATAGAATTATCTTAAAAATGCAATAATTAATATATTTAATTTTTAACCCATTGTATATATCATATGGATATTTGGAAAAGTGTATGTTATACTTGATTGATATTTATTTAATCTTTAAACAATTTTGCATCTGTATTTAAAGCATTACATTGCATTTTAGATCTGTTATTATTATTGAGTATACGTTTAAAATTTTATGAGTTTAATCAAGAATTAGTAAACTAATACACATTCTTTCAAGTTATGTTCACAACTTTTTTTTGTGCACGGAAAAAATACATATATTATGAATTCTTGAAAAAACAATTTTAAAATATATATATATTATATAAATCTTCCGCCGCACGCATACACACCCACATACATACATACATATATATATATATGCGCTATTTCACGTCAAGTGCTACGATGAAAATTTTAAATCACTCCAAATTTTGTGAACAGACTGGAAATATCTTCCAGAAGATAGAAAAAAAATTTTAGGTGTTAAAAATAATTTGCCTAAGAGTTATTCCACCATGATAAATGGAAATTTTTCAATTTTTTAGAAAAATTACTATTTTCAAAGCGATTTATCTCAAAATCTATTGGTTTTTTTTGAAAAAACAATACAAACAACTTTTGTTCAAAATAATCTTTAAAACTTATCTACCTGGGTTACAATTCTTATTTAAAATCTCGAAGAGATAGAACGCCCGGAAATATTGAATATCAAAAAAGGCGACCACGCCACAATCGATTTTGATCTAACACCGCTCAAAGGATCACATTTTTTGAGAGCTTTCGAATGGCGGTGGTTAGAGTATTGGCCAAGATCGCTGGTGTAAGTTATACCCCATAAACCTCATACAATCACTAATTTTCATGTATTTTAGGGCATAACCTACAACAGCGGTCTTGACCAATAATCTAACCACCGCCATTCGAAAGCTCTCAAAAAATGTGATCTTTTGAGCGGTGTTAGATCAAAATCGATTGTGGCGTGGTCGCCTTTTTTTGATATTCAATATTTCCGGGCGTTCTATCTCTTCGAGATTTTAAAATTAAGAATTGTAACCCATGTAAATAAGTTTTAAAGATTATTTTGAACAAAAATTGTTTGTATTGTTTTTTCAAAAAAACCAATAGATTTTGAGATAAATCGCTTTGAAAATAGTAATTTTTCTAAAAAATTGAAAAATTTCCATTTATCATGGTGGAATAACTCTTAGGCAAATTATTTTTAACACCTAAAATTTTTTTTCTATCTTCTGGAAGATATTTCCAGTCTGTTCACAAAATTTGGAGTGATTTAAAATTTTCATCGTACCACTTGACGTGAAATAGCCTATATATATATATATGTATGTATGTATGTGGGTGTGTATGCGTGCGGCGGAAGATTTATATAATATATATATATTTTAAAATTGTTTTTTCAAGAATTCATAATATATGTATTTTTTCCGTGCACAAAAAAAGTTGTGAACATAACTTGAAAGAATGTGTATTAGTTTACTAATTCTTGATTAAACTCATAAAATTTTTAAACGTATACTCAATAATAATAACAGATCTAAAATGCAATGTAATGCTTTAAATACAGATGCAAAATTGTTTAAAGATTAAATAAATATCAATCAAGTATAACATACACTTTTCCAAATATCCATATGATATATACAATGGGTTAAAAATTAAATATATTAATTATTACATTTTTAAGATAATTCTATTATAAACAGTATAGGCAAAAGAAAATTCAAATTTTAACAGTGGCAATATAAAATACGAATTACATTTGAATAGATTTTAAAAACTATTAATTTAGGAGCATTTAATTTAAATATTTTTTAAATTAATATTTCAAAATTGTATGGATATATAAATGAGTAGATTATGTATATTTATAGAAAAGGGTGCAAATGACGGATTACGGGAGAAATGGAAGAAACAAGTTTTTATTTATATGCCACTAAAATTATATAAGTAGTTTAAAAAAAGAAAAAATGTCGATCTTTGAGGGTCAATCCAAGTTAAACAAGGAATAAAAAAATTTTTTATTCTCAATTTGAAAAATCGTGCAACGTTTCGTCCACTGGTTTGCGGACCTCTTCAGGCACTGTTTATTAACAAAAAAACAAAAACCAAATATACAACAAAATATATAAATGAACAAAATTTCAACCACACACTTTACAACACAAAATAAAATTAAATACCTTCGAAAAAACAAAGTATACGTTTTAAATTTTACTCCATTATAAGGTAACGTCTAAGTGAATAATAAATCAGTCAACTCGACTATATATAAATACATGTGAACATTATCAAATAATTAATTATGAGAAATAGACATACATCAATATTCCGAGCAAAACAAACTGTTACAAAATCCTTTTATAAATATTACTGAGCATTTGAGTGTCTTCCTTCTTTTTTTTT
This sequence comes from Theocolax elegans, assembly GCA_026168455.1. Classification (NCBI taxonomy): domain Eukaryota; kingdom Metazoa; phylum Arthropoda; class Insecta; order Hymenoptera; family Cerocephalidae; genus Theocolax; species Theocolax elegans. Next base: position 5,474 of record JANSJX010000344.1, read on the forward strand.
TTTTTTTTTTTTTTTTTTTGGAGTCTGTGGTAATGACATTTTACGCACAACCGGTAAACTATCCACCCCCTCGCAAGAGCAGACAGTCCACCGAGTGTGGGACTCAGTAGGAGCAAACTACTAATACCCACTAAACCCACATATCTCTGTTCGCACCGACACCAGCCCGGAACTGTTATTCACATTACTTCAGACTGGGCGGCTGTCTTTGCGTGTCCAAACACACATTCATTCTTTTACTCGTTCATTCTCGAATCACATTCGCTCAATCTTTCAAACATCCATCTGCTTTTTTGCTCCGCAGAACATTCATAACGTATGTAGCGATCAATCGCCAGTTGTCCGCGTTCGTCGTCATAAGTCTCGTCACGTTATCCGGCGTGATCGCTTCTATGTCTGTTTCAAGTTGTTGACGCTGGTCTGCCCATCGCCCGCAGGCAAAGAACGTATGATCAGCGTCATCATAGACCCATCCACAGTACTTGCATTCAGGTGAAGCAAGTCTGCCCATCTTGTGTAGATAGCCGCGGAAGTATCCGTGTCCAGAGAGAAATTGGGTGAGATAGAAGTCTACCTCACCGTGTTTTCTCCCCTTCCACTGAGCCACCGCAGGGATAAGTCTACGCGTCCATCGCGCCTGTTGGGTATTCGTCCACCGGGTTTGCCAGAGTTCCATGGTTTTCGTACGTTCGTCTGTCGCAGCGTCGATCCGTCCCGTATCTGCGCTTCGATCGTATATGCGCTTTCGTTCCATCGCGAGTAGGTCGATCGGAATTACGCCCGCGATAACCAGAACGGCGTTTTCGGACACCGTTCTGTATGCGCACGCGATTCTTAACGCGCCCACCCGCTGTACGCCAGTCATCGCTTTCGCCCGTCTCTTAACGTTTAACGCGTCCGCCCAGATTTCCGCCCCGTAAAGCATGATCGAGTGGGTAACGCTCATTAGTATTCGTCGAATGCTCGGTCTCGGTCCGTTCGTATTAGCCATGAGTCTGCTCAAGGCTTTTGTCTTTTCTTGTGCCTTTTTTGTCACCGTGCGTATGTGAGGCCAAAAACTCAGTTTCGTATCCAGAGTCACCCCTAGATACTTGACCTCGTCTCGGACCCCCACACGTTCTCGTCCTACTGTCAACGATATACCCGTGTCAATTCTTCTTCTAGTTAGAAGCACAAGTTCCGTCTTTTGTAACGCGAGTTGCAGTCCGTGGTCTTTCATCCATCCAGTCACCCGCCGCATAACCTGATTCAGCTTTAGCTGAATCAGGTGTGTGTCACGTGCCACGATAATGGCCGCAACATCGTCAGCATATGCGACCAGGATGTGTCTGTCGGCATCTCCAATCGGAGAAGACTGTCATACAGTACGTTCCAGAAGTCTGGACCCAGAATTGAACCCTGGGCGACTCCTGCAGTTATTCGTCTGTCTTTTCGTCCGTCAGTGGTCTCGTATGTGAGACGTCGGTCCCTCAGGTAGTCCCTCACAACCCGGAGAAGGTAGTCGGGCACCCGAAATGCTGTTTCCAGCGCTTCCAGAATGTCCACCCACCTCGCCGAATTGAAAGCGTTCCTAACGTCCAACGTCGCCAGTAAGACCAGAGGCCTGGTCGCGTGGCACCTGGTGTTATGTTCGTCGAAAATGGTTTTCACAAAGGTTATCGCTCCGATGGTTGAGCGCCCTTTGCGAAACCCGTGTTGTCGGTCTGATAAGTCCCCTGCGTCCTTTATCGCCTGTAGAAGCCTTGGTCTCAGCAATAACTCATACAGTTTTCCAGTCGTGTTAAGTAGGCTTAGGGGCCTGTAGGATGACGGATTCTCAGGGTCCCCCTTATTTTTACTAATGAGAACCAATTGAGCCGTCTTCCAATGTCTGCTGAAAACGCCCTCCACCAGGCACCCGTTGAATGTGTCGAGGAGCACCGACGGTCGTCGCAGAACGACGAAACGTAAGATTTCCGACGGCACACCGTCAGGGCCCGGTGCCTTGTTAGGTTTCAACGAGTTTGCAGCTCTGGCGAGCTCCGCACTCGTGAATAGAGGACATTCTCCGTTTGTACGTTCAACGGTCTCCTCCTTCCTCACGGGATGAGTTGGAAAGAGACCGTCGACGATCTTGTCCATCGTCTCTGCGTCCTTAGTTATCGGCGGAACCCGTCTCCCCAGTTGTCGAGTCACGATCTTGTAACCCGCGCCCCAGGGATCCGAGTCCACCTCGTCCGTCAGTCTTTGCCAGCACTCTTTTTTGCTGTTATTTATGGCGTACCGCAAACGCCTCCTACTCTGTCTGTATTCTTCGGAGATAATTAGTGCGGTTTGTCGGTCGCGAGCCCGTTGGGCCTTCCGTCTGAGTGCTAGGCAACTACGTCGGATGTCCGCGATCTCAGCTGTCCACCAGTATGTCTCTCGTCTATTTCGTGCGTATCGTTTCCGCGGCATGGAGGCTTCACACAATTGTCGAAGAAACTGGGTTGTTTCACCGGCAAGCGCTTCAGCCCTGTCACGGTTAGTCATTCCACGAGGTTCCACCTGTGACAGTGGTTCCCCGCGCGTCATTTGTCTGTCGAGTTTGTCTATGTCTAGCCGTTTCACGTCCCAACGAGGGGGACGCATTACCCGAATACTGTTCGTTCGCGATTCGTCTGTAAGACCGAAGGTGATGTACTGGTGATCGCTGGCTGTATAGTCTTCGATCACTCTCCATGCCCTCAGTCTTTGTGTCATCCTGTCCGAAACAAGGGTCACGTCAGGTACAGAGTCACCGAAGCCGGGTCGTCTGTACGTCGGCGTGTTTCCCTCATTTGCCACTGTCAGTTCCAGCCTTGCGGCCATCTCCAACAGCAGTCGTCCACGTCTGTTCGTCTCAGGCATCCCCCACTCGACCGCGCGCGCGTTGAAGTCACCCGCCACGATTTTATTGCCGGGGATGTCTCTCACGGCGTCTTCGAGACTCTCCAGCTTCTCCGCGTATTCGAGAGCGCTATAATTCGGGCTAAGGTAGACGCTGACGTAAGTGACATCGCCTATCGTTGCCCAAACGTAGCCCTCCCCGGATCCGCGCGCGATGATCCGCGTCACCCCTTCCCCGCGCACCCATAATGCCGCTGTGCTCGTGCTGCTAGCAAGCCAGTTTGGCGGTGTCAAATTCCGGTACTGTTCGCTGATGACGAGGATGTCCGCGTCCAGCTCCGCCGCAATCTGAGGGAGCAGCGCGTGTGCCACGCTACTCCGATTCATATTGCATTGGAGAACAGTTACCGGCATTTTATTGTCTTCGTCTTCGTCGTCGCCAGTGCTGCTTTAAATGCTGCACATGCGCCTGAACCAGCGACGTGTGCGAGGCACTTGTTGTCCTTCTTAGGACAGAGGAAGCACTCAGGTGTGTTTTTGCACGCCCGTGCATCGTGCCCCTCTCGACCACATCGCCAGCAGCACCGGTGTCTGTCCGGTCCTTTACAGTCCTTTTTGATATGCCCGTACCCGAGGCATTTATGGCACCTAGGTATGCGAAGCCTAGGTCTCACACGGCAATTAACCCAACCGATTTTTATTCTTCCTTTTTTAAGAAGCGCGTTCGCGTCCCTCGCGTTGAAGTCGCATACCGCAAGGGATAAGCCTCGGGCGTTAGACCCAAAGACGTGTACCCTTCTTTCTGCGCTGTCCTCGAGTTCGCGGTTAATAGCGTCCGTTACGTCGTTTGCGGTCGTCACACTGTCCAGGTCGAGAAACTCCAGCGTTGTCATAGCTGTCAAGTCCTTTACCTGGGCTTTTTCTCCGAGGGCGACCTGTAAGGTCTGTTGGAAATCTTGCCGCGTCTCCTGTTTACCAAGACGCAGCAAAACCCCACCCTGCTTAGTTTTCCGTATCTGTCGTACGTCCGTCTTAGTTTTTGTAGGATCCACCTTCAGACGTATGGTCTGTAAGACATCCTCATACGTCTGCCCCTCCGCCGGTTTGATCAAAATCGTGCTTCTGCCCTGTGTGGGCTTTGGCCGATCTGACTGCCGGTTTTGGTGAGCGGTGGATTGCCCAGGTAGCAGTTCGTCCGTCCGTGTAGTGGCCGCTGTCATCCTTTTTTTTTTCTTTTTTTGGACGACCGTCGACCAACTTTCTGTCTGATGTATGTCTTGCGTTTCCGCGACAGTCTTTTCTGGTGTGGGGGTTTGTTTTTCCCGTTTTCGTTTCGGTTTCAGCTGAGGTGTGGCCTCAGCCATGCACACGTCTTCGGTGTTCGTTGTCGGTTTGCGGAGCAATTTCATTCGCTGCAATTCATACAACGCGACTTCGACCGATTCATTTATCTCGCTCATTCCGCCTGTTATGACGCGACTAACATTCTTTTGGACGTTTGTTCTCTCGGTCATCCTAGCTAGGCTGCTGCGTATGTTGAGCAATTGTTCATACAGTTTGCTCTCTGCAGCCTCCCAACTAGTTGGCGACCCTCCGATGTGTCGTGCGAGTTTTCCTGAAGCAGTTACCGCCACGCCAGCCAGGTTACCTACCGGCGTGATGGGGGAGCTGGGAAGCCCCCGTGACTCTCCTGAGTCGGATGGCGCAGGCAGCACTCTAGTACCTGCAATTTAATTGAACTTTTCATTTTTTTTTTTTTTCTTTATTAATCCCCATCCCCCCTGTATATGTATGTTTGTGTAAAGTGGTCAGATAATCACCAGGCGGTGGCTTGCACGGTCCGTCCTGAGCTGTCCGATGACTTAGCTCCCCTACAGTCCGGTGGCATCGACCGTTCCTCCCCCACGACTCGCAGCAAGGTCCCGTCCGATCGCCATTCGGCATTACTACGAGAAGCGAGATTTGCGCCGTTTCCGACGTTTACCACTGCAAAGGGCAGCCTCCCATGCTGGCTAAGCCGGGTTCGGGCCCAAGAACTAGTGGCGGCCCAGGAGTGCGATACTGGTGTTAACGGCAGCACCCTCCAGAGTGAACGAGCCTGCAGTCACGAGAAAGCTCCCTGTTGATCGCTCCGCCACCCAGCTGATAACACCTGCTGTGTCTCCGTTCTCCCTAGCCTAGAACCCAGTGCAGACATGCCACGCTCGGAGCACACCCGTTTATAGGGGTCTCCCCATTCTCACAGGTCGGTCTCGTTTATAGAGCCGCCTTTCAATCATATCCCGCTTGGAAAATACCCGTTTATAGGGCTTCCTACTGCACATGGACTCAGCTAGTTCGAGCGGAAGTGTATGTGTGTTTGGTGTGTGAGTAGTTGTAAAAACATCAACTTACCACTATCAGCTGCGTTTGTATCCCACTGTCCGCGGTCGCGTATTCAGTATATTAGCGACTGGCCAGAGAGACTGGTTATAGTCTCCTATGACCACTACTCTCTCTGGTCGTTCCACTATCCGCAACCTGTGGACGCGTCCGGTAGCATGGGAAAGTGCTCTACCCTCCAAAGGGAGGTTCCCGAAAGTGTCTTCCTTCTTATTTATAGTATATTTACAATTATTAATATGCAGCATCTCTGAAATAATACGTTTTTTATATGAGGGTTCTTTGTCTAAAACCGAAACATTGTCAAAATTGAATGTGTGATTATTTTGTAGCATATGTAAGCTAACAACAGAATCACTATTATACATGTTTTTGTGTTCTCTAATTCTATCTTTTAATGCACGTTTTGTTTGTCCTATATAAGAAGAATTACACTCATTACAATTGAACTTATAAACAACGTTACATAAATCAAGCTTTTTTGTCGTATCTTTACATAATGTTATGACATTATCAAGTTTTTATTAATATTAGGCACTGTACCTATGTTGAATTTTTTTAACATGTTAGAACATTTTTCATAGAAATTTTTAAAGTACGGGAGTGAAAAGTAGCTAATTTTTTTATCGACTACAATATCTTTTGGTACTAAAACACAATTTATTTTTCGTAACCTAGTATTAATATTTTTGTTGACAAATTTTAATGGATAGTCATTTTCTGTCAAAATGTGTCTAATAATATTTAGATTATCTTTATGAAAATCAGTGTGAGATAGTAATATCGCTCTATCAGTCAAATTAAAAATTATGTTGCATTTCTGTTTCAAAGTATGATTAGACCAATAGTTGATAACTCGATTTGAGTTTGACAGTTTTCTATACCAATTTGTGATAATTTTCTCTTCTTTTTTCATTATAGTTAAGTCCAAAAAATTAATAGAATTATTATTTTCCAATTCATGCGTAAATTGTAAATTTTTGTCAAAGTCATTAAAACATTGATAACAGTATTTATATAATTTTATGGATACACATAATTGGAAAATAATAATTCTATTAATTTTTTGGACTTAACTATAATGAAAAAAGAAGAGAAAATTATCACAAATTGGTATAGAAAACTGTCAACTCAAATCGAGTTATCAACTATTGGTCTAATCATACTTTGAAACAGAAATGCAACATAATTTTTAATTTGACTGATAGAGCGATATTACTATCTCACACTGATTTTTCATAAAGATAATCTAAATATTATTAGACACATTTTGACAGAAAATGACTATCCATTAAAATTTGTCAACAAAATATTAATACTAGGTTACGAAAAATAAAATTGTGTTTTAGTACCAAAAGATATTGTAGTCGATAAAAAAATTAGCTACTTTTCACTCCCCGTACTTTAAAAATTTCTATGAAAAATGTTCTAACATGTTAAAAAAATTCAACATAGGTACAGTGCCTAATATTAATAAAAAACTTGATAATGTCATAACATTATGTAAAGATACGACAAAAAAGCTTGATTTATGTAACGTTGTTTATAAGTTCAATTGTAATGAGTGTAATTCTTCTTATATAGGACAAACAAAACGTGCATTAAAAGATAGAATTAGAGAACACAAAAACATGTATAATAGTGATTCTGTTGTTAGCTTACATATGCTACAAAATAATCACACATTCAATTTTGACAATGTTTCGGTTTTAGACAAAGAACCCTCATATAAAAAACGTATTATTTCAGAGATGCTGCATATTAATAATTGTAAATATACTATAAATAAGAAGGAAGACACTCAAATGCTCAGTAATATTTATAAAAGGATTTTGTAACAGTTTGTTTTGCTCGGAATATTGATGTATGTCTATTTCTCATAATTAATTATTTGATAATGTTCACATGTATTTATATATAGTCGAGTTGACTGATTTATTATTCACTTAGACGTTACCTTATAATGGAGTAAAATTTAAAACGTATACTTTGTTTTTTCGAAGGTATTTAATTTTATTTGTGTTGTAAAGTGTGTGGTTGAAATTTTGTTCATTTATATATTTTGTTGTATATTTGGTTTTTGTTTTTTTGTTAATAAACAGTGCCTGAAGAGGTCCGCAAACCAGTGGACGAAACGTTGCACGATTTTTCAAATTGAGAATAAAAAATTTTTTTATTCCTTGTTTAACTTGGATTGACCCTCAAAGATCGACATTTTTTCTTTTTTTAACCTACAATGGAGGGTGTACAAAATTTACCTATATAAGTAGTTCTATAAAATTAATAAAAATTAATAAAAAAATTTATTTATTAAGAATAAAGTTTTATTACTCTAAAAGTACAAAATATTAATGTCATAGAACTTTGGCGATGATCCTTCGTCATTAAATAAATTAATTTTAGGAGGTGAAGTTGTATTTAGATCCGTTTAAAATATTCCAAAATTTTCATAAGTTGTTACTAAATACTACAATTTAATTAAAAAAAAATTAAATTTTTGGTATAAAACCCAATGCTTTATAACAATACCTCCAAGGTGTTGTGTGAATCGGTTTAATTTCTAAGGTGTCCATGGTAGTGAAAAAATAATACAATTTAAAACATTATTTTAAATAAATTTATTACGAAAAACCTTTTTCGAAATTAAAAATAGGGGGTTGGCGCGCGAAGCGCGCAGGGGGGCGAAGCCCCCCTAGTATATATATATATATATATAGTATATATATATATATATATATATATATATCTATAATATATAAATATTTCGCCGCCACCGCCGCCGCCGACGTGTCTAAGAATTCAGAATTCAACATATATATATATATGTTTATATATATATGTCATATATATATGTGTGTGTGTGTGTTTGTGTGTATGCGTGAGTGTGTGTGTGAGTGTGTGTGTGTGTGAACATACACTTTTCCAAATATCCATATGTGATATATACAATGGGTTAAAAATTAAATACATTAATTATTGCATTTTTAAGATAATTCATAACTTTTTACAGAACTGAAGGCCATAAAAATGCTACAGACTATTTGAAAGTGTATGTGTGTGTATGTTTGTGCGTGTGTGTGTGTACGTGTTATTTGTTTTTTCAAGAATATATAATATATGTATTTTTTCCGTGCGCAAAAAAAAGTTGTGAATATAACTTGAAAGAATGTGTAGTAGTTTACTTATTCCTGATAAAACTCATAAAATAAAAACGGACCTAAAATTTAATGTAATGTTTTTAAAAATATGTTATAAATTAAATAATAAATTAAAAATTAAATACATTAATTATTGCATTTTTAAGATAATTGTATTATAAACAGTAATGGCAAAAGAAATTCAAATTTTAATAGTGGCAATATAAAATACGAATTACATTTCAAAAGTTTTTCGAAAATTATTATTTTAGTAGTATTTAATTTAAATATTATTCAAATCAAAATTTAAAAATTGTATGGATATATAAGTAAGTAAATTACGTGTATTTATATAAACAATATTTTATATAAACCAGTATGTATTTATTATAAACAAATGGTTATTTAAGGAATGCCTTTGTTTATAATAATTAAAATAAATATATGGGCTCTGTAACTAAAGGGAAAAATAAATTGGATATAATTATGGATTAAAACGCAAATTTTGAAAGAGGGTGCAAATTACGAATTACGGAAGAAATGGAAGAAACAGGTTTTTATTTATATACCGCTAAAATGTTATAAATAATTCTTTAAAGCTAATACAAAAATTAATTTAATTAAGAAGAAAGTTTTATTACTCTTAAAGTACAAAATATTAATGACATATAGAACTCTTGGCGATGACTTAAATAAATTTATTTTAGGAGGTAAAGTTCTATTAAATCCGTTTCAAATAATCTAAAATTTTAATAGGTTTTACTAAATACTACAATTAAGTATATGCACTTTACTATTTTTGGTAAGTTAATTGTTCATTACCATATATATGGGCTATTTCACATCAGTGGTATGATGAAAATTTGAAATCACTCCAAATTTTGTGAACAGACTGGAAATATCTTCCAGAAGATAGAAAAAAAATTTGAGGTGTTAAAAATAATTTGCCTAAGAGTTATTCCACCATGAAAAATGGAAATTTTTCAATTTTTTAGAGAAAATTATTATTTTCAAAGCTATTTATCTCAAAATCTATTGATTTTTTAAAAATACATTATAAAGAACTTTTGTTCAAAATAATCTTTAGAACTTATCTACTTGGGTTACAATTCCTAATTTAAAATCTCGAAGAGATAGAACGCCCGGAAATATTGAATATCAAAAAAAAGGCGACCACGCCCAATCGATTTTGATCTAACACCGCACAAAAGATCACATTTTTTGAACACACAAACACCAAATTTTTTTAAAAATTTAAATGGGAAATACCATGTTAATTTTTGTGAATTTTTGTTTTTCTTTAAATTATCATAACTTTTTACAGAATTGAAGGCCATAAAAAGCTACAGACTATTTGAAAGGTATTGCTCCAAGCTTTCTTTTAGACTTTTGGATAAAAAAATCAATTGCGGCGAACTTACACTTTTTTAAGTTGAATATTGACATGTAGTTTATGTAACATTGACCTTAAGATTAGAAATTCTAACCCAATAGGATAAATTCTACACATAATTAGCAACGAATGTTTGTATATTAAAAGTTGATAGATTTTGAGTTAAATAGCGATAAACCCAGCTGGTGTTGAAAAAAACTGGATAAAGTTCACTTTTTGAGGTTATAATAACTTTTGAGCTAATAAATTCCAGTACCTAAAAATTTTTTTCTGTATTCTGCAAAAAAATTGGCAAAGTGCACTCAAAATTTGGTGCATTTTAAAATTTTGATCGGACCACTTCACGTGGTTTACGCCATATATATTATATATATATTACACCTTTGGTGTAAGTTATGTCCTAAAATACGTGAAAATTAGTGATTTTATGAGGTTTATGAGGCATAACTTACAACAGCGGTCTTGGCCAATAAGCTAACCCAAGCCATTCGAAAGCTCGCGAAAAATGTGAACTTTGAGAGGTGTTAGATTAAAATCGATTATGGTGTGGTAGCCTTTTTTTGATATTCAATGTGTCCGGGTGTTCTATCTCTTGGAGATTTAAAAATTAAGAAATGTAACCATGGTAGATAAGTTCTAAAGATTAATTTAAACAAAAGTTGTTTGTAATGTTTTTTCAAAAAAATCAACAGATTTGAGATAAATGGCTTTAAAATTAGAAATTTTCTAAAAAATTAAAAAATTTGCACTTTCATGGTCGAATGACTCTTAAGCAAATTATTTTAACACTAAAATTTTTTTTGTATGTTCTGGAAGATGTTTTCAGCCTGTTCTCAAATTTTGGAGTGATTTAAAATTTTCATCGTACCACTTGACGTGAAATAGACCATATATATGTATATATATGTATGTATGTATGTGGGTGTGTGTGCGTGCGGCGTAATATTTATATAATATATATGTATTTTATAATTGTTTTTTCAAGAATACATAACTGAATTTCCTGAACGAAATGTCAGTCCCAAATTACACAAATCTATTGATAAAATCATGTGGATTGTTTACAAACACTTGGTTAAATGAAATAATAATTACTTTACAAAACTACTAATAAAAACTTGTATTTAAAAAAATAGCGTAAGGCAATATACTGAGTTCACTATGTTGGGAACTTTATTAGATTAAAATAATTATGTATGTTCTTTAATTGATGATACAGAGTACTAAAATTGGCAGAAAGTGTATAATTCTAGTAACAATTATAACTAATATTAGTATAAATTGTTGTTTCTGATAAATACAAGGTTTTCTACACTATTCAATTTATAGAAAGTTTCAATATATTATATATAAAATAATAAATAAATATAACAATACTTTCTGGCAACTTTAGTATGCTATATCACCAATGAAACAATATAAATTATTATTTTAATCTAATACAGTTCCCAACATAGAGAACCCAGTATACTGCCTTGCGCTATTTTTTAAATACAAGTTTTTATTAGTAGTTCTGTAAAATAATTATTATACCACTTCACTATGTATTTATAAAGATTCTACGTAATTTTACCAATTAATTCATGTGCTTTAAAGATATATTTACTTATATTATCTAATAAATAACTTTAATTATTACTCCCATCTTTTGTCTGTTTCTTTAAATTTTAATTAAATATTTTTTTTTATATTACAAATCTCCATATATGAAGCTTTTGCAATTGAAAGGACTGAAATCAAACTGGAACGACAAGTATTTTGAATCTAACTCCCATATTTTCTCTACTTATTTATATTTTATTACACCTTTTTTATATATTCCATAATAGTTTTTCTGCAATTGAAAATATTGAAATCAAAAACACCTTCCAAGAAGGTGTCAAAACCCGCAAGTATTTTGTGTTGACACCTTTTTTATATGTAACTTATATTTAACATTTTATATATATATATATATTGTAACGGGGTACAATCTTTCGCGTCGGTAGGGGTAAAGGGATCGGTTGCTACGGCACTGCCTAGTTATACTCCCTAGGCGGTGCTCCGAGAGTGCGCGGCGGATTCAAATCGGTGAACCCCGCGCACGACCTACCGTTGCGATGTCCGTTAACAACCGCGAGATCACTTGCCGATCTCGCGTCTTTGTACAGCTAAAACGTCGTGAGCTGAAAAGGACCGCGAATAAAAGGGATAAATTCGTGGTAAGTTTACCTCGGCCGCTCCTGAAACGGAGAGGGCGGTATTCGGGATAACGGGATTAACATACGCCGGTAATCAATAATCAAACTCGTACTCGGATATTGATTACATATGAATTTTATTCAAGTTAAAGAAATATAAGTACAGTCTAACAAAGAATAAGGATTTAACAAAAGTCGTATCTAGGCCGCGTGAGGTCTCGCGACGAGGTGTAACCACCGGGGTTACTCGTGCTTTCTCTCTTTCTAGCACGCGTACGCGGTCGCCCGTTAGCTTCCTCGCCGTCGCGCGCGGACGAGATCCGTCGATCCCTAACTTAAAGTTATAGCCGTAAAGAGAGAGAGTCTTTACGGCTTCGGCGGCTCGCGAGTGGTGCACCACGTACCTTATCTCCCCGTCGATGTGCTTGGCTTCGCCTGTTTCCCTACTCTCCGTCGGGCTCTCGCGCGCGGCAAACTTCGCCGTCTCCGCAGGTTCCTGGGAATCTCTGGAGCTGTGCAATTAACACCAGCACGCTCACTCCACCGAGTCACTCACTCTTTACGGCGCGAAACCCGGAACCCGAGCAAGAATCCGCGATAACGATTCTTGTTCTCTTGCCGCGAAATATCAAGGAAGGCGTTACCGGCGACGTGTCTATCTACGATGACTCGCATAAACTCTCTATACTCTCCTCAGTCAGCTTGCGCGTCGGACCATTATTAGTCCTTACGCGGCTTACGCGCGGGCTTTCCCGATCATCTACGAGCTTTTCCGATCGTCACTCGCGCTCGTTATAAGGTATAGCTTCATACGCATAAGAGTATGTAGCTTACCTTTACACCCCCCTCCCAGATTCCACGTACACTGGACGTGTGTATCTGAGATTCGCGGATGCAGGATCGGGATAGGGCTCGGATGCCCAATCTTTGGCCACGGAACTTCTGAGATCTAGTCGTCCAGAACGAGCTAGGGACTCTCAATTTGCTCGTTCCGTGGCAGAGGAGAGTTTAATCCAAAAGGAGCCTTCAGAGATGGGTGTCGGCTGCTAGCCTTGGTACTGTCCGGGTATTCCCTTATTTCTGGTTCTTCCTCGGACGACCCCTACCGCGCTTCCGTTCTGATTCACTAACGCTAGTGCGCGGTTCTATGGCCCTGTTTGTCGGACGGACGACCACTCTAGCGGTTTTCCGCGGACGACCCCTTCCCTTTTTCATCGGAACGCTCGCTGTGGGCCTCGGCTCCCCGCTGGGAGCGGCCGGAGAGTACATTTTTTCGCTCGGGGTGTCTTCGCTCGCAGGAGGCGGGTCGCTCGTCGCCTCTTCGTCCATCGTCGGTTGGGCGACGTCGTCTACTTCGGCCAGAGGCATTCCGTTGTCGGGCACGTAGGGCTTGAGATGTTCGGCGTGTATCATCTCCTCGTCGCCTTGCCCGTCCTGAATAAGGTACGTGTTTGAGCCTTTTGTCTGGACAACCACGTATGGGCCTACATACTTTGGTGCCAACTTAGAGGTTGTCTTGTCAGCGCTGGAAGACTGGACTCTGTTCTTTTTCCAAACAAGATCGCCTATCTCAAAGTTTTCGTCTCGACGCCCGGCGTGAAATATACGGCTTGTCTCGCTTGAGCCGCGGCGGCATTCTCGGAGGCCACTCTGTGCAACTCGGTTAGCCTGGACAGTCTCTCAGACCAGTCCTGGAGCCGCTGCTGATCAAACCGTTCTTGTGCGAGCTCTTCTTGCTCTCGCCGGTCCGTACTAGGTGGCTCTGGCTGTCGACCGTAGTTCAACATTGCCGGGCTCCACCCTGTCGAGCTTTGAACCGCTGTGTTTATTGCAAACACTAATTCCGGTAGCTTTTCGTCCCAGCTGGTATGCTTTTCCTTGATGTACGAAGCTACCATTGTCTTAAGCGTGCGGTTCGACCTTTCTACGGGGTTTGCTCGAGGGTGGTAAGGAGGTGTCGTCGTATGGTACACTCCCTTCTCTTTGAGATAGTCGTCGACCATCTTGTTTTTGAACTCGGTCCCATTATCGGAGTGAAATACTTCCGGCGTGCCGAAACGCATGAGGACACGCTCGTGTAACTCCTTTACTATGGTCTTTGCGTTTGCTTTTCTAATTGGGACCGCTTCAATCCAGCGCGTAAATAAGTCCTGGAAGACTAGAATGTACTCGAATCCGTGGGTAGAGCGAGGTAATGGTCCAGTCACATCACCTGCGACTACCTGCCAAGGTCTTTCGACTACTCTACGGCCCATTAGGCCTCTAGGCGGTTGCTGCTCTACCTTACACTGCTGGCAGATTTGACATTTCCGCACGTAGTCACCTACCTCCGCGTAGTATCGGGGCCAATAGTATAATCTGGCAACCCGTGCGAAAGTCTTTTCGCGACCTAAGTGGCCAGCAGTTGGATCGTCGTGACATTCTCTTAGAATCGACGGGCGATTCTCTTGAGGCACTACCATCTTCCATGCCTCGGGATCTTCCATGACGTCCTCTAAGGTGGGGTCAGGCCGGTAAGTATATAGATTTCCCCCTACTACTTTCCATTCGGGGAATTCCCGTGGTCTCTCTGATACATCCTTTACCCATGCGAGATACCACGGGTCAACAGTGGTGTCGCTCCAAGAGACCGAGGCTATCGTCGGCTCTCCCTCTTCATACATTCTGGAGAGCGCGTCTGGAACATGATTAAGCGCACCTTTCTTGTGCTCAATCGTGAAGGTGTGCGCTTGGAGTTCGAGAGCCCATCTTGCGAGACGACTCGTTGGGTTGCGCATATTGCAGAGCCAACGCAAACTGTTGTGGTCGGTTACGACTCGAAACTCGTAACCTTCTATATACTGCCTGAACTTCTTTATTGCCCAGACAACGGCTAAACATTCTCGTTCGGTGACACTGTAATTCCTCTCGGCTGGGGACAAGATCCGACTTGCGTACTCCAAAACTCTTTCGTCTCCATCCACGAGTTGGAGTAGCACAGCCCCTATACCGGTGTCACTGGCGTCTGTCTGCAGTATGTACTGCCCATTTGGGACAGGACGCTGCAGAATCGGTGCTGTCATTAAGACGGCCTTGAGCTGTTGGAAGGCTTGCTCTTGCTCATCAAGCCACTCATACCGCTGGTTCTTCTTGGTTAAACGCGTCAAGGGTTCTGCGATTGTCGCGTAATCCGGCATAAATCGCCTATGCCAAGAAGCCACACCGAGGAAACGGCGAAGCTGTTTAATATTCTTCGGAGCCGGATACTCTTTTATCGGCTCTATCTTGGCGGGATCGGGGACGTACTCCGTCCCGGTTTACCAATACGCCAAGATACTTAACCTCTGACTTACAAAAAACGCACTTATCCCGGTTTATTGAAAGTCCAGCTTCTGCCAGTCTTTTAAGGACTTCCTCTAGGTAACGCTTATGATCCTCGAATGTCTCCGACACGACGATAATATCATCAAGGTAAGCATAAGCGTGCGGCGCCAGGTCTGGTCCTACGACTTGGTCTATCATCCGTTGAAGGTCGCTCCCGCATATGCCAATCCGTACGGCATCCTAGTGAACTGGAACAGTCCCAATCCAGGAACTGTGAAAGCAGTAACAGGGCGCGACTCGACTTGCAACGGTATCTGATGATAGGCGCAATTCATGTCGAGAGTGGAGATATAGCGAGCCTTTCTTAGTTTGCGCAGTATATCATGCATGAAAGGCAAAGGATATGCATCTGGTTTTGTTAAAGCGTTGACTTTCCTGAAGTCGATACAAAACCGTCTAGAATTGTCATCCTTTCTCGCCATCACCACCGGGTTGGACCATCCGCTGGTCGAGGGCTCAATGACCCCGGAGTCAAGCATCTCCTTCACTTGGCGGTGCATTTCTTCTTGGATTTTGTCCGAGACCGGGTAGTACCGCTGCTTGATCGGTTTGGCTGATCCGACGTCGATTGTGTGCTCGACATCGTGAGATCGACCGATCTTTGGCATGGTGTTGGATAGAACTCGGTCCAACAGCTGACGCAATTCCTCGCGTTGACTGTCGGTTGCGTCAGCCACACCTGCTGACGACAAAGAAGCCGTACCTCCGTCCAAGCTAGCTACCTCTAACTGGACGTGGGCTTTGCTGTTTTTGAGGAACAGCTGATCAGCGTCTGGGTCTAGAACTGCACGAAATGCACGTACGAAATTGACTCCTACGTAACATTCGGCGTCCAGATTTGGCATAATGGCAACCCTGAGCTCCTTGGTCTCACCACCGATGGTGAAAGGCAACATTACGTGCCCACTCAGTGGTTGTGCATGTCCATCAGCCAATTTCACTCTCCCGGCGTTTTCGGTAGAGAGCGATTTTCCCAGGGCGGTAGCGATTGTGAGGCCATTAGACCCCATTACCGTCGTCGAAGCTCCTGGATCGTACAGGGCTCTGATCCGGAAATCGCCTATTTCCGCTTGGAGCCACCAGCGCGTCTCGTCCTCTGGACGGTAGCTCCGGTGTGGCTCCTGCTGACCTTGAGGACTAGAATCTCGGGAATCGATTCCCTTCCTGTGCTCCTCTGGCTTCATCGAGTCTATCCCGCCGCGGATGAGCTCCGCGCGGTCTCGTTCATTCCGTGGGCCCGAAGTTCTGGGCATCTCGGGGACTCTCTGGCCCTTGGGTTCGGCCTGAGTCCCGTTTAGCCGCTCCCGGAGGCGTTTCCCTGATTGCAGTCAGGGCAATGGCGGCGGAAATACGCAAGCTTACCGCACCCATTACAGGAAATCGGTTTGCTCGGATCGAAGGGCGTCCTGCTTGGCCCTCCTTCCGCGCTCTTTCCGCCGCGGGGCTTCTCGTACTGGCCCCTCTGCTCTCCGGGCCGGTTCGGCGGTTTCTTTTTCTGAGCAAACCGCCGTCCACTCTTGGGACTTCCTGGTTTGCTACTCCCGGCTGCGCTCCCGTTCTCACTTGGTAGCAGCTTCTTCAGCTGGTTGAGAATCGCGTCCAGCTCCACCAGATTCTTGCCGGTGGTGGATTTATCGGATTCCACCGCTGCTACCTTTGCCTTCAGAGGAGCCTTCTCTGACTTCTTCTTGGCCTTATACGCGAACTCCGGCCGCACCAGCTCCCCTTCCATTGGAGGTGGTTTGTAGAGCTTTTCGCGCTCTTGCAGCCGCTCCGCTTCGCGGGCCAAGTCAAACAGCTGGTCGATCGTCTGCGCCTCGATTCGCTTGAACCGGCGCTGGATTCTCGGCAGCATGTTTCGGTAGAGATGATCTACCTGGTTCCTCTCGCTAGGCTTGGGGACGAGCTCTTGTAGCATGCCTATCATGCAATTCATGTACTCACGTACCGGTTCGTCTTCGCCCTGAGTACGTGAGGTGCATTCAAGGATCAGCTTCTCTTGGTAAGTTTCGCTGGCTCCGTACCAGCGTTTAATTGAGCACGTGAATTCGTCCCAATTCCTCCACTTTCCTTTGTTATTGCGGTACCACCTTGCGGCGTCTTCCACCAGCAACTGCGAAAGAGAAGGAAGGACTTCATCCTGCGTCATGTTTGCTAGAACTCTGCAGTCGTCCACGCGCTCTAAGAAGCTGTTAATGCTCTCGCTTCCGTCCCCTGAGAACTTTATTCCCCACTTTCTCACGATCTCGCCTCGGTCGCGTGTGGGTTAAATGAGCGCGAAGCCCAGGACGGTTGTTCTTGGACGCACGACGCTTGGGGCCTTAAGGGTGAACTTTCTTCACATAGGGGCCTTCCTGGTACCCAGGTGTCTCCCCCCTCCCAAGCTCCGCCCAGGGTGGCGCTAGGAGCTGGTCCTGGCGTTTGGGGCTGTAGTCGTGCGTCCTCTTGTTGAACCGGTGACTCCTCTGGCCGGTAGCAGGTATACGTGTCCTGAAATTGGACACGTGGACTTGGGCCTAGTGGATCCAATCGCGTACTTGATGCTCTTTGGGACGTCATGTGGCTTACGGCATCGGTTAGCCTCGTAATCTGTGCCGCCATACTTTCCATTTGCTCTTGTAGAGCTTTTGTCTTGGCAATTTGTTCTGCCAGACATGTGGAGAATAGCCGCGGCACATCAAATGGCGTCCCATCGGTCGCTATTAGCGTTATCCAGTCAGATTGACTACCCCTCCGACTGGATTGGCTGCTAGATTGGCCCTCCTCTGGGGCTGTTGGCAGGTCCTCGCTAGGTAGTCGGGTCGTACGATTGAGATTTTCCTCAATCAGGTGCGTACCTCTCTCATCAGGTAACGCTCCTGGCGTTTTCTCCCCGACTCGGCGGATCACTTCTGTCCGCTTCTCGACCCGCCTTATCCGGTCATTGACGGTGTCAGTTTCTTGACTGAACTCGTCGGCCGAATAATTTCCTAGCAGCCATTGCTGTAGGCGTTCCGCCTTTTGATAGCGGGAACCATCAAGTCGAAGCTCCATCTGTTCTAGGTGAGCCTCGATTTGTGCTGCGTTTTGGGTGTGGATCCACTCGTCCACCTGCACTATAATGTCCTCGTCTCGTTGGACAAAACTGTCGGCGTTTCGGTCGGCCATTGCGCTTATTTAATTATCGCTCGCGGATAACTTCAAATAAACAAAAATCTCTATTTTTGGTGCACTGTGGCCTGGCGTGCGCAAGGGTATTCTATTTTAATTTGCGTGGCAGCAAAGAAAAATTAAAGATTATTGGGCCAGAAGTTGAAGGAATTATCTTTTCCCTAAATATATAGCCACTCACTTGAATCTGCTATCCGCAAATGCACTTCTAGCTTTTCGGACAGGTTCTCTTGAACTCTATTATCACTCACTAAAGAACTATCAAAGAAAACCGAGGACAATTTGAATTTAAAAATTAATAATATACAAGATTTTTCTTATCTACTCGTTAATTTAAATTGTTAACCTGGCTCGAGGTCTATCGCGACTAAATCCTTCTTAAATTAGTGAAATTAAATAAATTAAGTAACTTAACCACAGACAAATTAATCTCTTATCGTTATCTAAAAATTATTTAAACCGCACGCATGACCTCACTTACAATCGCATAAACATGGATTTGTTATCCTAACCTATAAATGTTAGGACGTCGGGCCAGGTTATGTCCGTCCGAAAAGCTTCAATTCTACCAGGTTCAAGTTTGTAACCTTGCGCAGGCTTTACAATTCGCTTGTTGAATTTTGAGTCAATTATTTACGAATAATTGTCTCAATCCGCCGAAAACGAGACGATTCGAGAGAGAGAGAGAAGAGAATGGAAATTAATCCAAATGAGTCGCAGGGTCGACCTCACGTTGTGGTATTTGTCCGCAAATACCACGGCGGCTTTTCGGCTTTTTCTACCCACTTGGTAATAAAAGCTTTATTCTTGTTAAAAAAATTTCTTATTATTAAATAAATAAATAATTCGTAAAATTAATTATCACTTCTCTGTGATAATTAATCCGGCGTAATCCCTAATCCACACGTATTTGGGCGCCAGTTGTAACGGGGTACAATCTTTCGCGTCGGTAGGGGCTAAAGGGATCGGTTGCTACGGCACTGCCTAGTTATACTCCCTAGGCGGTGCTCCGAGAGTGCGCGGCGGATTCAAATCAGTGAACCCCGCGCGCGACCTACCGTTGCGATGTCCGTTAACAACCGCGAGATCACTTGCCGATCTCGCGTCTTTGTACAGCTAAAACGTCGTGAGCTGAAATGGACCGCGAATAAAAGGGATGAATTCGCGGTAAGTTTACCTCGGCCGCTCCTGAAACGGAGAGGGCGGTATTCGGGATAACGGGAATGATGTACGCCGGTAATCAATAATCAAACTCGTATTCGGATATTGATTACATATGAATTTTTATTCAAGTTAAAGAAATATAAACAAAGTTTAACAAAGATCAAAGATTTAACAAAAGCCGTATATAGGCCGCGTGAGGTCTCGCGACGAGGTGTCTCTCTTTCTATAGCACGCGTACGCGGTCGCCCGTTAGCTTCCTCGCCGTCGCGCGCGGGCGAGATCCGTCGATTCCTAACTTAATGTTATAGCCGTAAAGAGAGAGTCTTTACGGCTCGGCGGCTCGCGAGTGGTGCACCACGTACCTTATCTCCCCGTCGATGCGCTTGGCTTCGCCTGTTTCCCTACTCTCCGTCGGGCTCTCGCGCGCGGCAACTTCGCCGTCCTCGCAGGTTCCTGGGAGTCTCTGGAGCTGTGCAATTAACACCAGCACGCTCACTCCACCGAGTCACTCACTCTTTACGGCGCGAAACCCGGAACCCGAGCAAGAATCCGCGATAACGATTCTTGTTCTCTTGCCGCGAAATATCAAGGAAGGCGTTACCGGCGACGTGTCTATCTACGATGACTCGCATAAACTCTCTATACTCTCCTCAGTCAGCTTGCGCGTCGGACCATTATTAGTCCTTACGCGGCTTACGCGCGGGCTTTCCCGATCATCTACGAGCTTTTCCGATCGTCACTCGCGCTCGTTATAAGGTATAGCTTCATACGCATAAGAGTATGTAGCTTACCTTTACAATATATATATATATAGATATATATCTATATATATATATTTATATATATATATATACAGTTTTTGCAATTGAAAGTACTGAAATCAAAGCGGCATAATCGACAAGTATTTTGTATATCTTACCGTAAATTTTGTGATAATTAAACATTTACATATATTTCTTAAACTCCAGAAAAAGTTCTGCAATAGAAAGTACTGAAATCAAAGCGGAATCAACAAGTATTTATTTTTAAAAATACAAATATCTATTAAAGTGAAAACAAACATTTTTTCAGGAAAGCATCCTACAAATTTACATTTCAATTCTAGTCCTGTCATGTCCTACAAGCAATAAATAAATAATTTTTTAATAATTTTATTAATTTCTGCAAAACTGATAAAAATAATTTCTGACTTTTTATTCTCTTTAAATACACAATGTCTATCCTTCCCGTGTCTTACAGCAATAGATAAACAATTTTATATAATAGTAATAATATTCATTTGTGCAAAATTAATTTCTGCCAAAACTAATAAAAAGTAATTTCTCTCTTTTTATTCTCTTTAAATAAACTAATACTTGCACCACTCGTTGAATTGCTTTCTTTCTCTTGTATATTAATGTCTAATTCTAAATGCATAACACACTGCATGTGCATGTTTCTATCAAGGGCTTATAAATATTTTAAGGTAAGATTAAGTATATGACTTAATGTTTCTCATGAGACCTGTAATATATATCGTATCAGCGATTAATTTTTATTTGACTTCAGCAGTTAAACAAAGCACCCGCACTTGACAACTATTTATGATTAGAAAAAGAATAAACACGTTCCAATTCCAAATTAGAAATATTAGGTTTTTAAACATTCGATTGCTTCATTTCAACTATTTTTAAACTATCATCAGTATACAAGAGGATATTAGTAAATCATAAAAAAATTTTGAAACACTTAACCAACGGTGGTGCAAGTATTATTTTATTTTAAAGAGAATAAAAAAGAGAGAGAAATTACTTTTTTTATTAGTTTTTGCAGAAATTAATTTTGCACAAATGAATATATTATTATTACTTATATAAAATTGTTTATCTATTGCTGTTAAAACACGGGAAGGATAGACATTGTGTATTTTAAAGAGAATAAAAAAGTCAGAAATTTATTTTTTATCAGTTTTGCAGAAATTAATAAAATTATTAAAAATTATTTATTTATTGCTTGTAGGACATGACAGGACTAGAATTTGAATGTAAATTTGTAGAATGCTTTCCTGAAAAAATGTTTGTTTTCACTTTAATAGATATTTGTATTTTTAAAAATAAATACTTGTTGATTCCGCTTTGATTTCAGTACTTTCAATTTGCAGAAACTGTATAATATATATATAAATATTATATATTATATATATATATATATATATCTATATATATATATATTATTTATATATAAAATGTTAAATATAAGTTACATATAAAAAAGGTGTCAACACAAAATACTTGCGGGTTTTGACACCTTCTTGGAAGGTGTTTTTGATTTCAATATTTTCAATTGCAGAAAACTATTATGGAACTATATAAAAAAGGTGTAATAAAATATAAATAAGTAGAGGAAAATATGGGAGTTAGATTCAAAATACTTGTCGTTCCAGTTTGATTTCAGTCCTTTCAATTGCAAAAGCTTCATATATGGAGATTTGTAATATAAAAAAAAAATATTTAATTAAATTTAAGAAACAGACAAAAGATGGGAGTAATAATTAAAGTTATTTATTAGATAATATAAGTAAATATATCTTTAAAGCACATGAATTAATTGGTAAATTACGTAGAATCTTTATAAATACATAGTGAAGTGGTATATATAATTATTTTACAGAACTACTAATAAAAACTTGTATTTAAAAAATAGCGCAAGGCAGTATACTGGTTCTCTATGTTGGGAACTGTATTAGATTAAAATAATAATTTATATTGTTTCATTGGTGATATAGCATACTAAAGTTGCCAGAAAGTATTGTTATATTTATTTATTATTTTATATATAATAGTATTGAAACTTTCTATAAAATTGAATAGTGTAGAAACCTTGTATTTATCAGAAACAAACAATTTATACTAATATTAGTTATAATTGTTTACTAGAATTATACACTTTCTGCCAATTTTAGCACTCTGTATCATCAATTAAAGAACATACATAATTATTTTAATTCTAATAAAGTTCCCAACATAGTGAACTCAGTATATTGCCTTACGCTATTTTTTTTAAATACCAAGTTTTTATAGTAGTTTTGTAAAGTAATATATTTCATTTAACCAAGTGTTTGTAAACAATCCACATGATTTTATTCAATAGATTTGTGTAATTTGGGGACTGACATTTCGTTCAGGAAAATTCAGTCAAATTTAAAAAAGTTTCATCACACACTCTTAACCGTAAGAGTAAAACTGAACTTAAGTGAGTAATTTGTTGACTTTACTACTCTTTAAAGTAACATTAAAAATCCCAAAACTATACCTTTTAAACGACTAAACAAACTAAAATACTCTTTAAAGAGTGCAAAATATAAAATTACATTTTACATAGGGTATAAAAGTAAAAAATGTCCTTTAAAGAAAGAAGAAAGTGGAACTATTGATCTATTGAAAGTATAAACTAAAAATCACCAAGTATTTCTGTTGAAAACACTACATTTTTTCAGAAAAGTATATACCCTAATAATTTATTTACTTTAATTGTTTTTTTTTTTATTTAACTAATCTTATGTAATACATAAGATCCTCTACGATCTTCTACGAAGGTGTACAAATTCACAAGTATGGTGTCAAAATATTATTTATTTGTTTTATTTAAATGTAAAAAACGTTATTCAATAACTATAAGTATATTACAGCATAATAATACCCTTATCAACATTGTTTAAAATTATTTAAGTAAGTGAAGGTATAATTATTAATTAAACATCCCTTCACTTAACATTGGAAAGAGCGTAGTATATTAAATATATTACAAAATGCTCGCACAATGCCTTTTGTACCACTGGCCAATATTCTTTCAAATACTTTTCCCTGTGCATGGGAAAAAGAGTCTCGCAGAGGAACTTTCTTCCATTAATCGATGTGGATTGTCCTTTTGTTTGAATTCATGTATTTTAAAGACTACGCCTTACCATTAACATTCAGCTGGTTTTCTCCTTCGGAATCAGTCATTTTTCTTTCAAATCATTAGTCTCAAATAGTCTATAATATCTAAAATAATAATATAAATGGTTATCTTTTTATAATAACTAAAAAAATTAAATTAAGGGAGGTTAAAATTTGTAAGAGATTAACAGTTAATGGACAATGTTAAAAGAAAAAGTATAATTACCTGGTGAGAGTGTTTATCATTTAAACGAGAATATAAGATCCAACTCTGCTTTGACAAAATGCTCGCTCAATTGCTTTTTGTACCAGTGGCCAACATTTTTTAAATAC
The DNA here is from genome assembly GCA_026168455.1 of Theocolax elegans. NCBI lineage: Eukaryota > Metazoa > Arthropoda > Insecta > Hymenoptera > Cerocephalidae > Theocolax > Theocolax elegans. Next base: position 29,340 of record JANSJX010000344.1, read on the forward strand.
TTTTCCCTTACATGAGAAAAAGTCGCAAAGGAACTCTCTTCTATTGATCGATTTGGAATTAACATTCAGCTGATTTTCTCCTTGGGAATCAGTCATTTTTCTATAAATCTTATTCTCAAATAATCAATAACAAACTTTATCTTTTTTTATTATTTTTTCTGGACACTATGAAATTGGCACTAACATTCATCTCGTTTTCTCCTTGGGAATCAATCATTTTCTTTTACATTATCTCAAATAGTCAATAACAATCTTTATCTTTTTTTATTATTCTTTCTGACACTATATGAAATATATAATAATTTATTATTCTTCTGACACTATGAAATATATCTAATATAAATATACGATGTGTGTAATACTGAGAGTAGCGTCAGTAGCTCCCCCTTGCCGGCCACTTCTCAAACAACTTGCCAACAGTTTTTACATCTGTAGGCGTTCTCTCACGGGCTGGAAAAATTTCGTCTTTTTCTATCTTTCGCATCTCCTATGACGCTATCTCTTTTTGTTGCCATCAAATGAAAAGAAAAGTGGAAATAGCAAAATTCGAGGAATCGGAATTCAGCAAGCAAACTTTAATAAATCGAATTTCTCCACTATGCATATGAATTTTCAAACCGGATTATTGTAAAGTGTAAACTATATAAAAAATAGATGTGAGATTTGTAATGCATAAATAGATAGGTATAATTTTAAATGTACGAAAATATAAAAAACTGAGGGGTTGAGTTAGCTGTATAATAAGGGCTTACGCGCCTGCATACTTGGCGTACAGTCGCTATCGCGCCTTTGATATACGTATTTTTTCCGTGCGCAAAAAAAAGTTGTGAACATAACTGAAAGAATGTGTATTTGTCTACTCATACTTGATAAAACTCATAAATTTTAAACGTATACTCAATAATAATAACGGATCTAAAATTAATGTAATGCTTTAAATACAAATGCAAAATTGTTTGAAGATGAAATAAATATTAATCAAGTATAACATACACTTTTCCAAATATCCATATGATATATACACTGGGTATTAAAAATTAAATATATTACTTCTTGCAGTTTTTAAGATATTCTATTATAAACAGTATAGGCAAAAGAAAATTCAAATTTTAACAATGGCAATATAAATACGAATTACATTTGAATAGATTTTTCAAAACTATAATTTAGGAGCATTTAATTAAAATATTTTTAAATTAATATTTCAAAATTGTCTGAATATAAGTGTGTAGATAATTATATTATACAACACAATATTTTAATAAACAAGTAGTATTTATTAGAATAGAAGGATATTTAAGAAATGAATTTTGTTTATAATAATCAAAATAAATATTTGGGCTCTGCATAGTAAAAATAAATGGATATAATTATGGATTAAAACGCAAATTTTGAAAAGAGTAGTGCTAATTACGAATCACGGGAGAAATGGAAGAAAGAGGTTTTATTATATAAGCGCTAAATTTTATAAATCATTCTTTAAAAATAATACAAAAATAATTTAATTAAGAAGTAAGTTATATTATAAAAGTACAAATATTAAGACATAGAACTTTCGGCTTGATCAGCGTCATTAAATAATAATTTTAGAAGGTGAATTTCTTGATGACGGTTTAAAATAATCCAACAATTTAATAAGTGTTAACTAAAATATACAATTAGTAAGTATATGTATTTACTATTTTTGGTAAGTTAATTTTTGTTATTAACATTTATAATTATTAAAATATAATTTAAGCGTTAAAGAATTCATATAGTTAAAATTACAGTTAACATTTATACGTCGTATTTTTTTTTTATTATTTTTATTTGATTCATGCACTAAATTTTGGTAAACTTATTTATAAAATTATAAAACTATAGCAATACCTCCAAGGTGTTGTGTGAATCTGTTAATTTTTAGGTGTCCATGGTAGTGAAAAAATAATACAATTAAAACATATTTTAAATGAAATTAATTACGAAAAAACCTTTTTCGACATTAAAAAATGGTGGTTGGCGCGCGAAGCGCGCAGGGGGGCGAAGCCCCCTAGTATATATATATAGATATATATAATTATCTGTCTTTCCGAACTAAAGCTCTTATTTGGGAATAAAAGCAGGCCCATTACCGTAAAGGTACCCCAATTGTTGATCATGAACCAATTCGATCAGTGTATCATTCAATAAAAAATAAGTTTACATAAATCTAAACGTGCACAATTAAAGATTAAACAAATCAATAATGGTTAGTAGACTAAAGAGAAATGGTATATGTACCGAAAATTACTGATCAGAAATTGGTACTTCCCGCTTTTTTCTTAGATTGTTGCTTACTTTAAAAATGGAGCTATTTTGTGTTTTTGAGATGGCTAAAAGGAAGTTAATAATACACTTTTACATGCGTCAAATAATATACAATTATTAGCCTTTTTTACATAAATTTTTATGAAGTAAACAGATTTCCTTAATTGATCAAAAATTGGGTTATGTGACGGTATACGTTTGTCCCACGGTGGTGGTATTTCCCAGAGAACGGCTTTTGAAAAATAAAACAAAACACATCGTTCGTAACGAACGAAAATCGAAAAAAAAAATTTTTTTTATAAATAAAAAAAAAGCTAAATCTGCACTAAATACAAACTGTTGTAGGTAAAAATAGATTATATATCATAATATAGTCCAGGGCCCAATGAACACACAATAATCGCATTTCCGAGAAACGAAAAATTCGTACGGGTTTATAATGATTTACCTAGCATGAAACCAAATCGATTGTACTTTACTAAGGAAGAAGGTTAAAAAAAAAAATTAAGAAAGATTTCTACCGTACCATTTTTTTGTAATGGGCCTATAAAGGGACATTTTCAGTCGTTTTCTGCAATTTGAAAAAATTTCGAGGAACAAAAAATTCTTACGGGTTTCTAAAGATTTACCTAGCACGAACCAAATCGATTGAACTTTAATAAGGTAAGAAGGTTACAAAAAAATTATAAACGATTTCTACCGTACCATTTTTCTGCAGTGGGCCTGTAAATGGACAATTCTAGTCGTTTTCCAAGCAATTTAAATAATTCCAAGGAACAAAAAATTCGTACGGGTTTTAAATCATTTACTAGCACGAAACCAAATCGATTGTACTTTACTAAGGTAGAGAAGGTTACAAAAAAAT